>JARGCV010000096.1:155000-222500 GCA_034064705.1 Bothrops alternatus | reverse complement strand
CCTGCTGAGCAACTACTAAAACTGTAAGTAAAAGAGGGCCAGGGGTGGGAAGTGGGAGGCCGGCGGGCGCAGGGAGGGTTGCTGGTGCGCGTGGAGCCCAGCGGGTGGTGGCCCCGCCGGTGGTCGCCCTGCGCCGTCGCTGCCCCTTGCCAACTACACCTCGGCCGGCGCAGGGGGCGACACCATGCATGCACAGTGCTCCCGGGCAGGGAAATAGTCCTCGACTTACGACCGGTTGGGGTCCTCGACTTACGACCAGTTGGGAAGTCCTCGACTTACGACTGGTTGGGTAGTCCTTGACTTACGACCCGTTGGGGGTCGCGGCATTAAAAAGATTGAGAACCACTGCTTTAGCTGGACAGCAACAGGTGCTGCTACACAAGAGAAATCCAAGGTTTTACAGATGGTCCTTGACTTACAACCACAACTAAGTCCAAAATTTCTGCTGCTAAGCAAGACATTTGTTAAGTGAGTTTTGCCCCATTTTACGAAGTTTGTTGCCACAGTTCTTAAGGGAATCGCTGCAGTTGTTAAATGAGTGACATTAATTTAAGTGAATCTGACTTCCCCATTGACTTTGCTTGTCAGAAGTTCCCAAAAGGGATCACGGGACCCCTGGGACATCGCAACTGTCATAAATATGAGTCAGTTGCCAAGCTGCCGGAATTGTGATCAGGCAACCAGGAGGACGCCTCAGTGTAAATCTTTTGACTCATGTTTTTCCCCTGTGAATTTAATTTGTGATGTTTACTGTTTGCTTATGATAATTTTCAAGATTAGAGTGGTATCTCTAGAGGGGATGGAAATGTTTTCCAGAAAAGACCCTTACGTGACCATCTTTTAAAAAGCTTTACAGGTTTTTTTTTTTTAAAAAAAAACAGGGCTATTGAAATTTGGGTATCATTTTGCTCCTTGTTATTATTTCTCTCTCTCTCTCTCTCTCTCTCTCTCTCTCTCTCTCTCTCTCTCTCTCTCTCTCTCTCTCTCTCTCTCTCTCTCTCTCTCTCCTTTTGAAGAGACAGCTATTGAAAATATTACAACAGCAGATTGCTAACATCACTGAGGGCAAATAAAAAAAATGGGTTTGACCTCAAAAGGATGACTCTCAGCAATCTGGGATTAGGCAAAAACCTATGGATGGCTTTGAAATCAAAAAAGCTTTCTTAAGCCAGTGTTTTGTAGGATGCTGGGGCATTTTCTGGTCTTTTGTAGCTGGTTATAAATCATTGTTCAGATAGATATCTAGCTTTTGATGGGAATGAAAATGTTTGCAAACAACTCTTTCTGATTCAACTGTATCCATCCAAGAAGGATGTCTATGGAGATTCTCTGTCATCCAGATCATCGTTGCCCCAAAGATGCTGTCTTTCAAAAGGCAACTGGACTTTCTTGTTTTCCTTGAAGAGGTTTCAACGAAGCTTCTTCTGTTCTGATTGAATGATGGAGAATGGAAGGATTTATATCCCTTGCAGTCATCTGGTCATTTGCACTCTTTCTGAGAATCATTGAGGCTTATCTGTGCCCTTAGGGTCTGCAATTTTTTTTCTGGAAATCCGTTCATACTCCGCAAAATTCAAAGGGTATTTGTTATGTCCTGGGCCTGTGATTGACAGAGCAGGTGCAGGATGCTGCAGAGAGACCGGGGCAGACCAGACCAGGTTTGCCTGGACCAGACAGGCTGTCTCCAGCCTAGTGCGCTTGCGCAGAGCGGGAAAATACGTTGCATTTATTGGCTGACGCTGTTCCCTGTAAAAGGTGTAAAAGGGATCAGTGCCATTTTGTGTTGTTCTGTTGGAGTTTTAATAAAGAAGCATCTGTTGTTACTCCTGCCTCGTTTCAATGCCTTACCAACACACAGAACAGAACAGTATTCATCTGAAAATGCATAGCTTAAATGTCTATGGAGATTTTCAGTCATCCAGGTCATGGGTGTTCAAAAGGTGCTTTATTGCAAAAGGCAACTGGACTTTCTTGTTTTGCTTGACACAGATAAACCTCAAAGTGGCCTCAGTGACTCTCAGAAAGAGTACCAATGACCAGATGACTGCAAAGGATGTAAATCCTTCCATTCTCCACCATTCATTCAGAACTGAAGAAGCTTCTTGGGTGAGGAGCGAAACATCTTCAAGGAAAACAAGACAGTCCAGTTGCCTTTTGAAAGAAAGCCCCTTTGGGACATCCAAAAAGGATTTCAAATCACTGGTATCTGCAGCTGCTGTGGAAAACTATTGTATATTTCTAACCTCCAATCAGATCCTGCGATCTCAAAGGAGCCTCCTGGGCAAACCATTAATGGACAGAAAAGTGAAACAGTATCTCTACATAAGAGCAGCCTTTCAATGTCGTCTGATTTGGCCTGGATATTTTAGCATGGTTGTTAAACTCTCCTAATTCAGGGCTTTTCAACCTTTTCACCCATTGTACCAGTTTTAGGATATGGCAATATCCGAGTACCACCAGTCGCCTAGCAAGGTGTCTAAAACTTGATGACCCCCCCAAAAGGAAAAAGTGATGAAGTATAGGTAGTCCTTGACTTACAACAGTTTGCTTAGTGACTGTTTGAAGTTACAATGGCACTGAAAAAAGTGCCCCCCAAGCCACAGCAGAGCAAGACACCTGCCTGCCCGCCCGGCGGTGCTCTTCCTCCTGTCCAAGGTTTTCATTGTTGTGAGCATTTCTGTTGAGGATTGGCAGTGGAGGTGGGGTGGGGGGATGTTTGGTTTTTATTCCCCCTGTCTGTTGGGTGGTTGCAGTAGGTTTTGGTCACTTCACATGACCCTGGGACACTGTGACCATCATAAATATGAATCAGTTGCCAGGCATCTGAATGTAACTTACAAGACCCTGGAGATGCTGCAACATTCCAGCTGATCGGCATTTCTTCTGGGCTCAGCAGAAGCATCAGGATCAGTGCCGAGCTCCAGCTGGAGCCTGGCGCTGATCCTGGCACTTCTGCTGAGCCCTGACAGCCCTGCAGCTCCAGCCATCTCTCGCTCAGGCTTGTGCGGTGCTGCCACTGATTCAGCTCATTCCCATCCCCCACTACTTTTTTAGGATGGTCGCGTACCACCTGCCAGGTGCCAATGTACCACAGGTGGTACCCGTACCACTGGTTGAAAAGCCTTGTCCTAATCCAGGGGTAGGCAACCTCGGCTCTTTTATGACTCATGGACTTCAACTCCCAGAATTCCTGAGTCAGCATAGCTGACTCAAGAATTCTGGGAGTTGAAGTCCATGAGTCATAAAAGAGCCGAGGTTGCCTACCTCTGTCCTAATCAAAGAAGTAGATAGATACACTCACTTGAACCATTAAAAACATGGGCATTTGAAAAAATAAAACTCAAGAGATAACTTTGCTGAATCTAGAAGAGCTTCATCATCATCAGTAGCCAAGCATTTGTAGAGCTGATGGTTTTGCTTGATGCCTCTATAAATAAAATAGAGACTGATTTTTCTTTTCAAACCTGGAAATCTCACAGAAGAGATTAGAGGTTATTTCCTGTCCTTCAAAGGTATCTTTGCGAAGCAACCGGCAGCCATGCACTTTTCTATTCCGAGCACATATACAGGAATTGTTAACACTCCTGGCTTCTTCCACCAGGATTGCTACTCAGAGCAGAGGGTAAAAAAATTTGTGCAGAGGGGCAAGGAGTTTGCTGACATCTGAAGTGGGTAGAATAAGACTGGCACTCCTTCCTGGTCAAACTATTATTTAACTAAGCTTTTCCAAACATTTCTGATGGCTAAAGCAGGAAGGGGAAAAGAGAGACAATATTGTTTTTGACAGTCATTCATTACATTAAAAGAGACATCGGCTGTCCTCATTTGCATTCCTTAAAGTTGAAAGTGAAATTATGCTGAGCAGCTTTAGAAGTCCACAGAATATAACAGTTGGAAGGGACCTTGAAGGTCAAGCAGGAGACCCTATATACCATTTCAGACAAATGGTTGTCCAGTCTCATCTTAAAAGCCTCCTCCAGTGATGGAGCACCCACAGCCTCTGGAGGCAAGCTGTTCCACTGATTAATTCTTCTCACTGTTAGGAAGTTTCTCCTTATTTTAGGAAGCTGATTCTCTCCTTGATTAGTTTCCATCCATTGTTTCTTGTTTTGTCTTCTGATGTTTTGGAAAATAGGTTAAATAGGAAAAAGTGTTACTTTATTTTTCACAGGAAGGTGTTTGATCCACAGGCAGTATAACTTTTACCCAGTGGATTATGTTACACAGTGTGCCTGCTTGTTTTTTACTCTATAATGGTGGTTTTTTTTTTTTTTTTTGCAGTTTGGAAGAACTTATTTTCCTTTACTCATTTAAGTAACATTAATTTTCTGCTGGCTTGAACCATTGTTGGTCCTACTGAGTGTACACAGTAGAAGGGTGAGATTATCTGCACAGATGAACAACAAATGAGAATTGATCACTTTGGAAGCAAAGCACTCAGAGCTAAGATTAGCCTAAATCCTGAATCCTGGTCTTTATTCAATTCATCCTCCCCCTCTCTTTTTGTTGCAAAGGGACCTATCTTTTTTTAAAAAAGAAAAGTATGTGTATTGTATTTTAGACAGACAGACAGATGAGAGGGGGAGGCAAATCCTTCCTGTTGTCTCTGCAGATTTTGCTTTCAAATTAAATGTTACCTTATTCAAATGCACACCCCAAAATGTTGATTTCTTGTTGTTCTCCATTTTTGGTTCAGGATACATTAAGGTCAGAACTGTTTGTAGGAAGATGAAAAATAAAATTCTCTCTTTTCATTTTTGTCCTTTGGAGGAGAGGTGAAAAAATTGAAGACCCACGTCCACAGGATGTTTCTGCATATATATTTCTGTGTTATTACCGGTAATTACAGGATCCTTCTGAAATGAAAGGGCCAAAATGTTTGCTAACACAACTTCTCACTGCTTGCCGTGATGACAGCAAACTGATCTCCAACCTATTATTTACCAGGCAGGTACTTAGAGAGATTGTTTGCAACAGGCAGTTGGAAAGAAGAAGAAAAAATACATGCCAAAATAAATGTCCGAAGCCTCTGTCCTCTTCCCTCTTATTCAAGTATGTGCAATCTTAAAGTTAATACATGATATGTGGGTAAGTATCTGCAGGGAACTGTCATTTATGTTTCCTAGAAATAAATCAACATTTCACCTCCATCTGATCTGAAAATATTTCTTTGGGAAAATGGAACATAATTTACATAAATGGAGAATTGGCAGAACTCTGAGTGTCTTGCATTTCAAAAAAAAAAAAAAAGCAAAGGAACAAGGAAGTAAACAATCAGTCCATCAGCGATTATCCTTCAAAGAAGCAATGTCACATTTAGGAAATTCTTTCTGCTTAAAGCACTTCAATTCCCCTCCCATTCAGATCCTTCTGCAAAGCTTTCCATTTTCTCCCCCACTCTTTCCAAGGGCTTCAATTTATTATTTCATCAGAAGTTCAGAGGGGAAAAAAAAAGAGTTGTAAGAGATCAAACAAATGTGAATGTATTAAGGAAGACGGTAGGTGAGGGAGGCTAAATTGTCAGATTAAATGAAAAGCAGAGGATGAGGCTGGCATTGTGCTGGGACTGCCTTATAACATCCGATGGAGGCTGCAAGTTTTGTGTAATAAACCTTTTATTCCTAGGCAGATAATACAGCACTCTCCAGATGTTATACTACACTTCCCATCATCAATGACCATCAGTTTGGGCTGGTGGAAGTGCAACCACATCTGGAGGGAATGAAATTTTCCTACTATGTTTTTTGCTTCTGGTGAAGTGCATCCAATAGCTCCATAAGATAAATTGATGGATCGATGGATGGATGACAGATAGATAGATGGATAGATAGATAGATAGACAGACAGACAGACAGACAGACAGACAGACAGACAGACAGACAGACAGACAGACAGACAGACAGACATTGCTAGCAACCATAGTGAGAACATGTCTATGTTCAGGGCAGGAATCACAGTTCCTAGGAAGTATATGAGAAGTCTATTCATTTCATATTTTGCTAATAAGCTTTCTGTAAGTAGAGGGCTCCCAGAGAGGTGGAGAACCGAGATGCTGGAATAGAATAGGTCTCATCCCTCCAGGGCTGCAGGGAGTTACAAGGGCAACCATGGTAACCAAAGATGAATATAAGCAAATGAATTTGCAACCGGGGAGGGACAAAGAATTAAACCAAAAGCTTCCTTGCAAAGGTCAGCTTCAAAATCAGCTCTGTAGCTAGACAAGTATGCTCAGCGGAAGATATAGTTGTCATAGCATGAAAGAAGAAAATCCTGCCAGCAGGAAGGGGCAGTGTGTGTGTGTGTGTGTGTGTGTAACAAAATGAGAAACTGTGATACCGTAACATAAAGAAGCAAAGCCTGAGCTTTGCAATCCATGTGATGGTCTGCTTTCTCTTGGAGATATCCCTGCAATATTTTTCATCACTTCCCCACTCACCAAGTTATTAACAGCTGGAGGAGATTTGCAATCCTCTGTCTCTGTGCTTCCTCTAGTATAGTATAGTTCCTTTCATCTGTCCAGCAGCTATCAGTGAAAACTCTTTCTGCTTTGGAGAATATTTACAAAGATATGTAAATGAAGCAGAGCACTCCAGGTCAGCTGAAACTCAAACGGCTCTGCACTTTCTTTGCCCAGTTTTGGATTGCCCTGATCTGTCTTGCCTTGCTTGCTGGGCTTATTTGCTGCTGCAATCATGTCCGACTTTGAATGGTTTATAGACTTTCAGAACAGCACTAATATTACTTAACATAAAGCACAATTATAACAATGTACCAATATAGCACCCCAAGGGCTAAAGCACAATCATAACACAACCATCATTCAGGAGAGATGACTATGGCTCCTTAGGATTCACTGAATCAACCATGTCTCAATGGTTTGGCAAAAGATTATGAAGTATGATCCTGTCTTGATATTGGGGTCATCTACCAAAAATTAGTTTATTAGGAACACTATTAACGTGGTCAGCCAATGTCATTCTAAAAAAAAGAAATTGCACGGAAAGCACAATTTTGAATGATAAGTGACAGTTGGGTTTAATTTATCTGGGTACAACCAAGAAGGAGTTCCAATAAGGTGTAACATGTTGGTGTCTCAGTAACTTACTAAGATACTTTTCATGTATCAGCTTGAAGATCTCCTTAATGAAACTACACTGAAGAACACAAAGGAAAAATCTTCACTGAGCTGTGCTCAAGTCTTGGTAATTGTTGATATTTGGACAACAATGCAGAAGAAGTTGTTCATTGGGGCTATTTTTCCCAGTTCATTTTAAAGACCTAGGATTTCCTAGTACCGTAGTATTTCTTTGACAATTAACCAGGTTCAACCAATCCCTCTTAGCTTTTTCAAGATTATCTTAGGTTAGTAAATGGTGGCCTAGTGGCCTAATGGTGAAGATGCTCGCCTCCCACTCAGAGGGTTGAGAGTTCAATCCTGGGTAACAGCAGATGTTTCTCTTTCCTAGGGCACAAAGGCAAAATATCTGCTGCCAACTCTGCATAGGCATCAGGAAGGGTATCCAGCCAGTAAATGCTCAGCTCTATCCAGTTGACCCGCCTCTACCCTGAATTAAGGGACTACAGGGTCATAAAAAGTTCTTCTTAGGTTAGTAAATGTTGCCAGATGTTGCAAAGGGAAAATCATGCCTCAATTTAACATACTTTCCTCTCTCTTGACCTTTGATACCTGCTTTCCCATCAAGGGTAAATGCTGTTCCACCTGTTTATGAATCTGGATCTCAACGCTCCATTCTCTACTTCCATTAATGTAACAGATGGGCATGACACTGAAAGCCATTCTGATCCCTAGCTGATAAAACTCATATGTTTTAAACTCATATGCGCCCATTGCTATACATCAACCTGTATCAGAAACAAAAACAAAACAAATTATCTATAATCATTGATATGGCTGCCTTAAAAGTACTCAAACCTTTAAGGTACTCATGCATTTTATTGCCAAAATCATCCACAAGACACATAATGTTCATTGTCCCTTTTAAGAGAGACATTGATTTATTCATACAGGGTTTTTTTAGTAACTACGAAGAGCAGTAAGAAACAATTGCTAATCACTGTTTACCAGACCATAGCACAGAGGCCATCAGTATCATCACCAATATTTGGAAAAACATTTTCAATAATTTCAGAAGTATCAACACTATATTGATGCTCAGATTGTTGGAGGATTGTGTTACTTGTATAACTTATTCCATCAGGTGGTAGCTTCCCTCCATTATTTCCTTCTCCATACATAAGGAATCAGCTGAGTTCACAAACACTAAACTATGGTTTATTTTAACCACAGATGATTGTATAAGCCATTATATAAGGCAGGTTTGAAGCCAAACATTAATGGTTGGATCTGCACAACACTTTAAACCAAAATTGATTCAGGATTCAAGAAGGCTTTTGAATAAGATTAGGCTTGATAAAGAAGGCTTCATGGAAAATATAGAATCTACACTGCCTTTTTGTGTTCACTCTTATAGCACAAGGCTTGGTTACTTTTCCCAAGAAAATCTAATGTGTATTGGAAACACCCCTCCCCCCATATTCATGGTACAATTCATTTACCCATATCTTTCCTCTATCTTTTGGTTTCTAGGTGCTGTAGTTCTGACTTTGCTTTCAGGAATGGTGGATCCTTCTTTATGTTATCAGATCTCCTGGCACCTAGTTTCATAAGTTTCAGCCAAAGATAGTAAGATTCATGGGAAATACAGAAAAGAAAAATCAGTATTGGAAGAAGTAGCTTTTTATTCTTTTGCTGAATTGTAGTGGTAGCATCTGTTCTGTTCTGCTCAGAACATAGTCGAAAGAGAGAAAAAACAACCCAGGTCATTTATGAGCATTCATGGGGAGCCTACGTAAGTCGGGAAATCAATGCCCATTGAACCTCACATCAGGATTTCATAAACTCCTTGAAAGGTTAAGAATCGATTTTTGTTACTATTTGAAAGAGAAAACCTATGCATCTGTGCACACACACAGAGCCACACACACACAACAGACCCTTTCCCAAGTTGCTCATCTCTTAAGAAAAAATGACATGTGATGGATCCCTTCATCCCTATTAAAAACACCACCACAAAGCAAGAGAAATAGCCATGCAAAAAACTTGTATGTACATCTCTCTATTCGAGGGGTCCCCAACCCCCAGTCCATGGACCGGTACCAGGTTGCGGCATGCCAGCAACCGGGCCACACAAACAAGAAAAGCCCCATATGTGAGATGCAGGCAGCACACAAAACCATGCACGCTCCAGCCCACGGAAAAACCTTTCTCTGTGAAACTGATCCCTGGTGCCCAAAAGGTTGGGGACCTCTGCTCTATTCGATGATCCTGGTAATGACCCTAGCAACAATGAAACTACAGTAACATAATTTTTAAACTCATGCTCATATCCAAATAAATAAATAATGTTCGAAAATAAGAACAATTCTATTCTGTAGTATCTTTGTACCATATAGTATCAACTTTGTTAACCCTCAAGACTCTTTTTTCCACTATGCATTCAAAATGGACTGTGATTAATATAGGTATAGCCTTTTCTTTTGAGAGTGGACCATTGTGTACACAGAATGTCATTTTAATGGGTGTCATTGTGTACACAGAAAAATGACAATACAGCTCATCATCTTCTCTTCTCTTCTCTTCTCTTCTCTTCTCTGGATGGTTGAAAATGAGATTCTAAAGGTGAGAGAGGGGGAATCCAATGTTACTTATGAATAATGGCTGCAGGACTTGGGTTTGGCTAGTCTAAAGAAAAGAAGAAACAGCGGTGACATGATAGCAGTATTTCAGTATTTGAGGGGCTACCACAAAGAGGAGGGTGTCAAACTATTCTCCAAAGCACCAGAGGGCAGGACAAGAATCAATGGTTGGAAACTGACCAAAGAGAGGAGCCATCTGGAATTAAGGAGAAACTTAACAGTGAGGACAATTAACCAGTGGAACAGCTTGCCTTCAGAAATCGTGGGCGCTCCATCACTGGAGGTTTTTAAGAAGAGACTAGACAGTCACTTGTCTGAGATGATATAGGTTTTCCTGCTTGAGCAGGGGGATGGACTAGAAGAACTCCAAGGTCTCTTCCAGCTTCTATTCTAATTCTATTCTATTCTATTCTATTCTATTCTATTCTATTCTATTCTATTCTATTCTATTCTATTCCATTCCATTACATTCCATTCCATTACATTCTATTCTATTTCTGAAAGAGCTGTATTCTGCTTAGGGTTCCTTTAGGCATGTAGCTAACGAAAAGAATATCGAACCAGGCTACTCTTCATAAGCAAAATACGGACCTCTTAAGAATTTCAGTTAGCTATCCAGCAGGATCATGGTTTTCCCTCCAAAGGGTGTTGTCAGACTGCAAATGCAGCTCTTTCTAAAGAGAGATAAAGGAGCATCTAAAATCCTCAATATACTCACAAGATTCTATTAAGGCAGTTTCTGCCTGTTATATAAATAAGATTCAATGGCTTCAAAGGCGGTCAGCCCAACCATTCCAGTGGAGCTAATGGACTTCTAAAGAGCCAAAGGTGACTATCATGACCTACTAAAGAGAGCCTGTCGATACCAGCCTTCAGGTGTGCTGGATCTGGAAAGGCTCCATCCAGAGATGCTGGATACTTGTGCTCTCTGTTCTTCTCTGCTCTGCCTCTGGCTCTTCTCCAGCATTAGCAGCAGGCACTGACAGTTAATTGCTGCAAAATAGCTAATCTCTGTTTCTGGATATGGCTTTATTTTTGCTTTAGGAGCTGGTAAATGAATTCACAAAAAAAGATTATAACGACTCTGTCTTGGGTTTTTAAGTCTCTGTCTCTGGTGCTCTTTCTTCCAGGGCTGAAAAATTATTTCGTATCTTCCTCCCTTTGAAGTCTCTCTCTCCCTGATCTCTCTATCCATTCCTCTTTTCATAAGTCTGCCTGGCTTCAAGACAGCTTGAAACACTTGGCACTGTTTTTCCCCAGAGTGCCAGGGTGAGAATTTTGTCCAGAAGCCCTCAATCTTCTACATTCTGCTCTCTTATTCTCATCAGAACACAAGGGAACAAAATATGTTACTAAATCTTTTGGAGCGTTCCAATTCTCTGCAGTTATGAAACAGCTTTCAGCTCCACCCCAAATGTTCGCTCTTCTGAATGCACGATACACTAATTTAGATTTAAAACTTTTTTTTGTATTTTTGTATTGTTCAACATCTTGAGGGCTATAAACATATCAATTTAGCAATGGGTCGGTCTTGTGAGGTAGTCCAGATGAGAAGCCCATTCATGACTACTAGCTTTTTCTTTAATGTAATGTTACATTAACAGAATCTTGCAAACCTGGAAGTCCATCTTTCCCTCCTGTCCGATAAAACCTACAAAGGTTTCCCCTGACAAGTTGATTCTGACTCTAGGAGGTGATGTTCATCTCCATTTCTTAGCCAAGGGAGCTAGTGTTGTCTGAAGACAACATGGCTATGCACTGAAGTGCACAGAACGCTGTTACCTTCCCACTGAAGTGGTACCTATTTATCTACTCACATTTGCATGCTTTCAAACTGCTAGATGGGCAGGAGCTGGAGCAAGGGAGCTGGAGCAAGGGAGCTCATGATGTCGCACAGTGCTCGGGTCTCAAACCTGGGCTATCAGTTTTCCAGTTGACAAGCTCTGCATCTTTAACCACTGAACCATCCTGCCCCTTTTTTTGCCTATACAGTCCAAGAAACTAGGGAGGGTCCCTTCTGAGATGTTTGCCCTGTCCCCCTTCCTTCTGTGGACTTGGCTGCCTCTTATCAGACCATCATCCAGTGTGCAGCTCTTCCTCCTCTTCCTCCAGGATCATTCCCACATACCATTATATCACACAATGCCTCAAAAGATAGGAGTCTAGACACTAAAGAACTAGAATGCTTCATTCACCCATAAAAGTTATTCCTAGAAAACTGCAATTTTCAAATGATGACCTACCTACGTGGCTACGTAATAAAAGCAGTCTATTGGCATCACCTTACCTTTCCCCTAGGAATTCTGGTCATCCATGAGCTAGGCAAGGTCTGAAAGAAGTCAGTGTTTGTCTTATGTTTAAATACTTAGTGGAAATGCAAGCGCCATCCTACTCTTAAGGTGACCAAAGAAATACTGATCTGGAATCAAGTATTCAAAACAGGATTCAGGTACATTGTTCAGATTGCCTTGCCCTAAAGCAGGGGTTCTCAACCTTGGCAACTTTAAGACTTGTGGACTTTAACTCCCAGAATTTCTCAGCCAGCTTTGCTGGCTGAGGAATTCTGGGAGTTGAAGTCCACAAGTCTTAAAGTTGCCAAGGTTGAGAACCCCTGCCCTAAAGTAAATACCGAATCACACCTGCTTGTGAATTTGCTCTTGAAAGACCCCCTGCTGGATGGAAGATTTAGCAACAGTCTTGTTTAAATTGAGGGCTAAAAGAGAACTGTTTGGGAAATCTCTAGATCAGTGGTTCTCAGCTTGTGGTCCACTGACCCCTGGGGAGTCACAATGTTGTCGCAAGGGATCCATGAAGGCTTGACGAAATCTTATGATTTAAATCTTGATTTAAGTCTTGGTCTGTGGCCATGGTCGGTGGCCACAAAAGATATTTAATGGGGGTCTATGGTGAAGAATAGGTTGAGAACCACTGCTCTACATGAAGCAGATGTTGAACTCAGGATCACCTGCTGTGTAAGATCAGGGTTACAAAAGCTTGTAAAGAAGAAATGTCCTGTTTTGGGTTAAAATCTAAGCGGAAGACACATTACCAGATCATTATTACCCAAAATCTTCAGTGAATTCTATGCCTTTCATCTTTCCCTCCATCAATTTCTCTCTTTGTCTTTTTTCTTCTGGAGCTAAGTCAGCAAGACCTCCACTTCTCACCTGTACATGATTCCTTAAGTTTGGGACCAGTTAAGACATTTGTAAAACTCCCAGAATTTAGGAAGCCAGGACTTGACAATGTCACCCCAACGTGGAATAATTTATGCTCAACAGATGTAGCCCAATGTCTGCGAACCACTCTCATAGAAAAATATTCAGTGGGAGGTAATGAAAAGTCTAAAACATTTACCAAAGAGATTGCCAACAGTTTAAGATGGCAATTGTGCTGTTGTTGTACACTCAGCAGTAGCAGAGATAACTAAAGATGAATGATCAGGCAGTATAGGCACTATAAATACGCTTCATCGCTGCAGGAAATTGGGTGTTTATTTTTTACAATAGAGCAGGTTATTATTATTCAGTTCTATTTTGAACTCTTGTCTGATGCTTTTTATATATAAATACATTAAGTCTTGGTTGATATTGCCACCAATTGGTTCCCTCTTTTTTTCCACAACACTTAGAACTATTAATGTCTCCCTGTTTGGGGAAATGACTTCTATGCTCCCATCCTATTCCCAGCTAGCCCCCCCCATTCTTCAGTACCTTCAGTTGCCCTCCCTCTCTGAGCCCAATTTTCAGCCAGCCAGATGTGGGATCAAAAGAGCCCATTGTTTACTTCCTCCATAGCATTGTTAACAGCTCATTTAATAGAATAACATAGTTGGAAGGGACCTTGGAGGTCTTCTAGTCCAACCCTCTGTTCATGCAGGAGACCGTATACCATTTCAGACAAATGGCTGTCCAGTTTTTTCTTAAAAACTTCCAGTGTTGTAGCGTTCACTGCTTCTGGAGGCAAGTTGTTCCATTGATTGATTGTTCTGTCACAAAATTTCTCCTTAGTTCTAGGTTGCTTCTCCCCTTGATTAGTTTCCATCCATTGTTTCTTGTCTTGCCCTCTGTTGCTTTGGAAAATAGGCTGTCCCCCTCTTCTTTGTGGCAGCCCCTCAAATATTGGAACACTGCTATCATGTCACCCCTAGTTCTTCTTTTCACTAGACCTACCGGATTCCTTCCTTCGTATGTTTTAGCCTCCAGTCCTCTAATCATCTTTGATGCTCTTCTCTGCACTGTTCCCAAAGTCTCAATGTATTTTTTTATAAGGTGGTGACCAAAACTAGATGCAATGTAGGTGGTCCTCAACTTGCAATAATTCATTTCGTGACTGTTCAAACTTACAACAGCACTGGAAAAAAAAGTGACATGACAATTTCTCGCACTCATGACCATTGCAGCATCCCCATGGTCACGTGATCCAAATTCAGAAACCTGGTGACTGGTTCATATTGATGACGGTTGCACTGTCCTGGGGTCATGCGATCACCTTTTGCGACCTTCTGATGAGCAAAGTCAATAAAGGATCCAGATCCACTTATAACCACGTGACTAACTTTAAAAATGCAACAATTCACTTAACAACTGTGGCAAGAAAAGTAACAACAACAACAACAATAACAATAATAATAATTTAGAAGGGACCTTGGACGTTATCTACAGTAGTCCAACCCCCTGCTCAGGCAGGAAACCCTATACTATTTCAGACAAATGGCTGTCCAGTGTCTTCTTAAAATCTTCCAGTGTTGGAGCATTCACCGCTTCTGGAGGCAGGTTGTTCCATTGATTAATTGTTCTAACTGTCAGAAAATTTCTCCTTAGTTCCAGGTTGCTTCTCTCCTTGATTAGTTTCCATCTGTTGCTTCTTGTCCTGCCTTCAGGTGCTTTGGAGAACAGCTTGACTCCCTCTTCTTTGGGGCAGCCCCTGAGATATTGGAACATTACTATCATGTCGCCCCTCGTCCTTCTCTTCATTAAACTAGACATACCCAATTCCAGCAACAGTTCCTTATATGTTTTAGCCTCTAGTCCCCTAATCATCTTTGTTGCTCTTCTCTGTAGTCTTCCTAGAGTCTCAACATCTCTTTTACATTGTGGTGAATTGACCAAAAATGGATGCAGTAACGTGGGGCAAACTCACTTAACAAATGTTTCACTTAGTAACATAAAGTTTGGGCCCAATGGTGGTGTAACCTGAGGATTACCTGTATTCCAGGTAAGGTCTTAGTAAGACTTTAGAGAAACCAAGCTTTAGAGAAACAATGGCAGCAAAAATTAGTATTAGCAAGCTTGTGAGGATCAAGGGATTCACAATAGCTCACCTGCTAGTCAATGGCCTAAAAACAATATCCCAGGAAGGCACATGCGTGGATGAATTCCACTAAGTGATGGACAAATCCCAGCTGTGCTTACCTGGATGCTTTCAATTAATAACTCCTGCCCGCAGCATCTGCACCAACTTGTCTAATGCTGGGGCCAGCTCTGAGTGATTCCATAATTTCTGTATTCTTAGAAAAACAAAGGAAGATGAAAGAGAAGAGGCTGGCATATGGCAATAATTGTCTCTGTTGTAATCATTTGCATCTTCTCACATCTGGCAATTGGGTCTACTTTATAACCTTCCACCCACCCACCCACCACCCCCTTGCTGAAAAAAACCCTGCATTTGCTTTTGGCTGTCACGAAATATAGGAAAGACAAGTCATTCATGAAGTGTCTCTCCAGCAAAAACTGCCACCTGCTATTTGGGGCAATTGAGGAATCAATGAGAAGCATCAATAGCCGTAGGAAGAGAGCACTATGTAAGTAGGGAGTAGCAGGCTGCCTAACTGTGCTCAGTATGAACCAGGATGCGGTGATGAACTCACCATGAGGCCACCAGCAACCCCAGGCTAACTAAACCATCTTCTCCCACCAGTTTCTAAAACTCCTCAGTAGTTTCTGAAGGGAAAAAATTAAGAATGTCTGGAGATGTTGATCATGTTCATCCCAGAAATGAGAGCATTGCAAGCAGACAAGACAACTTTCTTGAAGTTCCTGAATTTCTGTCATATAGAAGATGGGGCAGAATTATTCAGAATTGATCTTAAAGTCAGGACAAGAAACAATGGGTCTGAATGACACAAAAGTAGAGTTTGATCAGATATCAAGAAAATTTTATAATGGCAGATGTTGTTCTATAATGTAATAGGGATGAGAAGTGAAACATCTTCAACGAAAAAACAAAGAAAGTCCAGTTGCCTCTTGAAGAAGCACCTTTGGGACAACCATGACCCAGATGATGGAGAATCTCCATAGAGATTCCTGCACTGGGCAGTCGGTTGGACTAGATTACTGTTATCTCCAAGATACCATCCAACAATTACAGTCTATAATTCAACGAATCTTTTGGTCTTTCTTCTCAGTTGAAATTTGAGTTCCTTCCTAACTTCAGGTAATTTCTCAAATACTTTTTTCTGCCTATCTCCATTCCCTTCTGCCACTTTTCCAGATCACTTAACTGCTGGAGTTCTCTATTGACAACCTATATTTCCATAATTCAATCACCTAAGGCAGACATGTCAAACTTGCGACATCACATGACATCACATGATGTATCGGAGCTTTTTCCCCATTGCCGGCGATCGGGTGGGCGTGGTTTCCTGGTGATGCATCCGGCTCATGGGCCGGCAGTTTGACACCTCTGACCTAAGGGCTCTCCTGAATCAGGTGCCCCCATGAATGCACCACATGGACTATCAGACTGAAGTCTTTGATCATGAGGAACACTTTGGCATTGAGGCAGAGATTGATGAAGTTGCTGTAAGCCTCCTTGGATCCATGTCACAAGGCAGAGCATAAATAAAAGAGACCCAAACCTTCACATGCAACAACCTAATAAAGATTAGGGAGCCAAGGAGAAGAAATACACATGCCCACTTCCGCACAACCACTATCAGTATTACCCAAACATTTTCTTTTGACTTCTCACACTTATAAATCACACAAAACTATAAGGCAGGAGAGACTGTCTTTGACTAATATCTTGGAACATTCTCAGGAGATGAATTGGTTGACCTCAGGATGTCAACGTTAAATAAGACAAAGTCATTAATGATGCTTGCTCCTTCCATCATAGTTGTTGTCACAGTATTTCAGCTATTCTAAACAAAGTGCCTCCAGTTGTGGAAATGGCAATTGCAGGTGAGTTTATCCATGGTAAGGTAAAGGTTTCCCCTGTCTACTCATGTCCTACTCTAGAGGGCAATGCTCATCTTCATTTCATAGCCGAGGGAGCAAGTGTTGCCCGAAGACACTTCCCTGGTCATGTGGCCAACATGATTCTATGTCAAGGTGCATGGAATGCTGTTACCTTCCCACCAAAGTGGTACTTATTTATCTACTTGCATTTGTATGCTTTTGAACTGCTAGGTGGGCAGGAGCTGAGGCAAGGAACAGGAGTTCATCCCATTGCACAACGCTTGGGTCTTGAACGCTTGGGTCTTGAACTCCGGCTGTCAGCTTTCCAGCCCACAAACTCAGCATCTTTAAACACTGAGCCATCACACCCCATAAACCATGGATAGATGTCCTCCAAATAGATGCACCCTCCTTCTTGTGTATATGCTAAATCACAATTAGGGGGGTTCCAAAAAAAAGTGAATCAAGGGACAATCATTGTTGAAAGCAGCACATTAGCATAGCAGTCCTATAGGAACTGACATCTTATTGCTATTCACAGTGCTGTGCAGAGATCCAAGGGGGTGCTCTAAATGAAACAAAGGATCCTTTCAAAGCAACTCCCAGGATCTAAAACACATACAGTGGCTTCCAGGCAATTAGAATAAGGCATGTTCAAGGTGGCATCTCATTTGAAGATGAGGATCAGAAGATTAAAAATATCTAGAGAATTGAAAATACAGATCTTTTACAGGTGAGAGTGGCCTGCTGATGAATAAATGACTTTGTAAAGCAAGGTAAGGCCATCAGAGAGGGACACGTCACCCGCAGAAGGAAGTTCAATAGACTAATTATGATGAGCGAGAAAACTTATCTCTTGACTCTGCCAAACATTAGTCAGATTTTAATGGAATGCTGAAGCTTGCTAGCAGGATAGAGAGAGACTTATCCTTGGATATGGTTTGAAACTTTTTCATCCTAGTTTCAATCTGATTTTGGAACAGGTAGCTTTCATAGATGATCAATGAGGTGCTGGATAAAGAGAGAATATTCCTTTCCATGTCTCTTGGAGCTCCCATCAGATTTCAAAAGCACCATCATGGAATCTTCTGAAGTTGTCCATTTGAAATTGAGGCTAGATCTGATAGGTAGAATGCAGAAACTAGTACTAGAGAGCTGATATTCCATCTGCTTATTTGTTTTTCTACTTCATATTTCCATGAAAGTATTTTGAGATCTGAGATGTCACTAATATATGGATTGTCTATCCCATTCTGTTTATATATCTAACTGAGAATATGGGAACATTTCTGAACCTGTAACATAACAGGTTCAGGGTGTAATATAACCAGATAACTGATACTTAATTCATGCATGGAAGACTTATTGAAGAATGTGACAGTGGTAGCAACAGTGAGATGTCTTATTATCTATGCACTCTTCCTAAATATGAGATTAGCTCAGAAGGACCTCTGGATTCTGTTTTGCTTCTAGATACCAAAGAAGTAAGGATGGCTGGTTTTGTTTTTCCATAGCTTCAGCCTGTGTGCTATCTGCTGCATTTTTCATTCAATTCCAGGTGGTCTTTCACACATGCTCTATGTACACTGAGATTAACAAACTACAACTCTGCAGAATGCTATGTAGAACTCATTTTGCTGAGCATGATACTCCAATTCAGCATTATCTGCCCTGGCTTTCAGTAACTGGGAGTAATTTAAAATGGGATTTCTACTTGTAGTGCCTTAAATCTGTCCCCCATATAATGCTGTTTATCTATTCATCTAGTTTCCCATCTCTTTTTTTTTTTTCAGAAAGACAATGGGCAAACAAGCAGACAAGGAGATGGGTTCTGACGGGTTCCAGACCAAATATAGAAAAACTAAATGAATTGCGAGATCCAATCTGGATCAGTCATTGGGACCAAAGTTTATTGCTTCCAACTTTGGGGCTCATGCTGGAGACCATCATTAGGGAGTTTCTCTCCAGAGTACTGGCCTGTTCCATGCATTGTATTTGTGTGCTTTTTTATTGTGCTTGGCTTTTAATTGTTAGTGTCAAGGTTCTTACTGATGAACCCAGCTGAGTAAGCACTGCTGAGACAATCCAATCTCTTAATGCAAAACTTTATTGAGTACATCATTTCAGCACAGATGAAAGCAAAACAAGCTCTGGTTAATTCCCGCACAAACCAATAAAATTAAAGCATAGAAACCTCCTTCTCCCAATTGGTCACATTGTTCAATTGAGTATCACAATATTGTTATGAGAAAATGTTGTCAGAGCATGCACAGTCTTATTGTGCTTAGATAACCCAGGAGTAAACACAGTAAACAGTGGTCTATATTAAATGGTGGTTTATCTTACACTATTTACAATATCATACACCAGGAACAATATACATACATGTGTTAATACAGCAGTCTCCAACACACAGCAGTTACAGCAGGGAAACAGAAGAGAGAGCACACATCTGTGGAGCCTTTCCTTTTATACAAAGCTCTTAAAGGGACACAGACCCTGCTGGCTCTTAAAGGGACATATATCCTACTGAGTCATTCCCATCATTACATCATACATATCACATTACATCAGCTGGTTAGCTTTTAAATCATTACCTTGACAAATGTCTTTGTGGTTAGCAGCCACCTGCTGAAATGTCCTTGGTTCACTCGGGCTGATTTCTTGATGTCTGGAGCCTGCATTCCTCCTCCCTCTTCCCTATCCCCTAGTTCATTGGCAAGCTGAGAAGCAGTAATGATTGCAACAGCATAAGCACACTTCGAACTTCACAGTTAGTTTAAAAACCAGGAACCATATAAATACAATGCACAGAATAGGCCAGTACAGGAAGTTCAAAGCTTGGAAGAAATAACCTTTGGTCCCAGTGACTGACTCAGATTGGATCCTGCAACATCGTCCTGGGACACATTCACTAAATAAATTCTCTGTCCAGATGAGTATATCTGGGTTTTTAAGGGACATTCCTATTTACCTAAGTGAGCGTTGTTGGGTTGGGTTTGAGGATAATTAAGGACCAACTATTGTAGAGTTTTGTTTTCCTGTAGCAGTCTTCCACTCACCCAGCTGTGAATTGACGCTATCACTCAAGGAGAACCAAGGAGACTCCAAGTGCTGTGGTAAAAGCTGTAAACAATGAGCAATCATCTCTAGAGACAGAGGTGAGTACTCAAAGCTTCAAACTACATTCCTCAGTTTGAGGGATCTCTTGCTGGTTCCTTTTTTTAATAGAATCTTGCATTCAAGATAAGCAAGAGGCAATCCCAAGACCAAATATAATACTGCCACGTTGATCAGAAGGAGGAAGGATAGATTGTCAGAATTTAAGTTTCTGGGTTTGCATCAAGGACATGTTTCACTTTGAAATGCCTGAGTTCCCCAGTCCCAGACACAACAATTTGAAAGGTGAGTGATATCTTTTCCCTTCTCGAACTGTGCACAGGGTGACAGAAATCCATTCCATTTATGTATTTCATTGTGGACCCATCTTGTTTCTGGGAGCGGCAACACAATGCAGTAACCATTTTTATGTTGTGCAGTTTCTCAAAAATCCTCGTTTCTTGCAGACAAGCTTACTGATTTATGTATCTCAGTTCTCAGGGGGCTTGACAATTTTTTTAAAATTTTCTCTTAGTAATATTCCTGAACACATCAGCACCAAAATATTACTGCTGGTGGTGCCACTCATCTGTTGTATGTCTTTTTATTATCTCAAATCTTCCCTAAATGCCCATAAAAACCCCAGTGGGAAAAGAGCTAGGAGTTAAGGTTGGGGTTGGGTTGGTAAAGAGGGATTAGACCTTGGAACTTAGTTGACTCTAAGTAGTCCTCAGTTTATGAATACAGCTAGGACAAGAATTTCTGTTTCTAAGTAAGGCAGTGGTTCAGTGAGCTGTGCCTGATTTTATTGTGGGTTTTTTTTTTTGCCATGGCTGTTAAGCAAATCACTATAGTTAAATGAACTTGACTAGGGGTGACATGATAGCAGTGATCCAATATTTCAGGGGCAGCCACTAAGAAGAGGGGGTCAACCTATTTTCCAAAGCACCAGAAGGCAAAACAATGGATGGAAACTAGTCAAGGAGAGAAGCAAACTAGAATTAAGGAGAAATTTCCTAACAGTTAGAACAATTAACTTGCCTTCAGAAGTTGTGGGTGCTCCATCACTGGAGGCTTTTAAGAAGAGACTGGACAGCCAGTATATAGGGCAGTGGTTCTCAACCTATGGGTCACGACCCCATTTGGGGTCGAACGACCGTTTCGCGGCGGTCGCCGGACACCGCGGTCCGCCATTTTGTTTTTTTTTAATTTTTTTTTATTTTTTTTTATTTTTTTTTATTTTTTTTTCGTCGCGCGCGCGCCGTGCATGCGCGGATCGGGCCGTCGCGGTCCGCCATTTTGTTTGTTTTTTTATTTTTATTTTTTTTCGTCACGCGCGCACGCGCGCGCAATGGGCCAATCCGCACATGCGCGGTGCGCGCGCGACAAAAAAACAAACAAAACAAACAAAAAAACAAAATGCTGGACCGCGACGGGCTGATCTGCGCATGCGCGGCGCGTGCATGACGAAAAAAATCAAAGAAATAAAAAACCAAAATGGCAGACCACGCCGGGCCGATCTGCGCATGTGCAGCACGTGCGCGCGCCGTCCCAAACCGCACATGCGCAGCGCACGCGTGACGAAAAAATAAATAAAAACAAAATAAAAAAACAAAATGGCAGACCGTGGGTCGGGGTCGCGGCACGCATGGGCGGCGAAGTGGGGTCTCAACCTGAAAAAGGTTGAGAACCACTGATATAGGGTCTCCTGCTTGAGTAGGGGGTTGAACTAGGAGACCCCCTTCCAACTCTATTATTCTGTTATTGCTTATTATTGGAAAAGGTGCAAAAAAGGGCAACAAGAATGATCAAGGAAATGGAGCACCTCCCTTATGAAACCAGATTGCAACGCCTTGGTCTCTTCAGCCTTGAAAGACACACCGTTAAGGGGTGACTTGATCGAAGTGTATAAAATCATGCATGGGATAGAAAAGGTGGATAGAGAAAAATTCTTTTCTCTATCACACAATACCAGGACAAGGGGGCACTCCCTAAAGCTCATAGCTAAGAAAGTGAGGACAAATAAAGGGAAATATTTCTTCACCCAGAGGGTCGTTGGTTTATGGAATTCACTTCCAGAAGAGGTCTTGACAGCTGTCAGCCTTGATAGCTTCAAGGCAGAGTCAGACAGATTCATGGATGCCAAGTGTATCGGTGGCTATTAAAACGGATGTCCATGTGCCGCCTCTATGTTGGTTGAGGCAGGCAGGATTCCCTTGAGTACCATTTGTTGGGGGTCAAGGGAAAGGGAGGGTTTTGCCTTCTCTTTCTGCTCAAGATCCCCATGTACAATTGGTGGGCCACTGTGTGACACAGAATGCTGGACTCGATGGGCTTTGGCCTGATTCAGCATGGCTCTTCTTATGTTCTTATGTTTCCAGATCAGGAAACAAACTCCACAAGAAGACTAGAATTATTTGGACATAAGCTATATTAATGGAATCTGGTGGCAGTTTCGCTTCCCTCATTGTTACTCATGGGAGAGCTAGCTGGAATCTTTTCCTACTACTACTACTACTACTTCCTACTACTTTCTCCCTTCGCAGGACTTTACGGCATGCTTCTGTCCTTTTTTAAAAATTTGTCTCCATGTCTCCATATATATCAATTGGGCCTTTAACTCTCATTAGTTAGAGAAACCTCTTCAGAATACTGGATTCTACAAATACAGTCAACATAATTTCTGGATGAAGTATTGACTTGGATTCACAGGAGAAAGTCCCAAAGGTATAAGAATGCTCCGAGCATTAGAGTACCCAAGGCAAGGTAGATGAAAACCAGATTATTTCCTGTTCTGATTCCTGCTCTCAAAAGACTACATTCTGACAGGTCTCCCACAGTTGTGCCTCCACTAAATTCTACTTCATACATTCGGGCGTCTGCAGCATTTCTTCACTGCTGCAGCAACTCAAAACTCTTTGTGTGACCTGGAAAGTGTTAAAAGAATATCATAGCAGCGGACATTTCCAACCATCATCCAGGTGGGAGATCAAGCACATCAGAATCAGCTGGCAACATGTTGCCCCAAAGGAGAAAACAGAGCTCTCTGAATGACTCTGACAATTAACTTCTTTCATCTTTTAAACCCATTTTTGAAGACACATTTGCTAACACTAAGCGCAAAAAACATTTGGGGTTTCATCCTCTACCTACTCATTAAAAACGAGAAAAAGAGGAAAAAACACTCTACTTCCCCCCTTTGCGTTTGTACACCTTAATTGCCATCGTGCTTTCATGCCGGCTTTCCAGCATCTTGTCATTTCCAGATGTCAAGAGCCTCCTAGTTAGAAGATGTTTCCTTTTTTTACTCTCCCTCCTCCTCTTCCCTTTCTCCTCCAATATTTATGCCTTTAATTCTCCAGCACAGATTTTTTTTGTTCTGCTGTGCCATGACATATGGATTGCTACTCGTATGATTTTGTATTTCCACATCATTGGCATTTTATGATGGAATAGCTTACAGGTGACCTCCAACCTCTGTGTAATTACTCTCCCAGCCTGCCCCATACTTACTCACAAAAGATGGAATGTCTGGAAAGCAAGGATATTTATTCACCTCCAGCCTTAGCATCGTATTCTGGAGAAATCTTCACTGCCAAAGAAACAAAACATCAGAATTGTGGTGGTGCGGTGGTTAGAATGCAGTATTGCAGGCTAACTCTGCTGACTGCCAGGAGTTCGATTCTGACTGGCTGAAGGTTGACTCAACCTTCCATCCTTCCGAAGTTAGTAAAATGAGGATCCAGATTGTTGGCGGCTATAGGCTGACATTGTAAACCACTCAGAGAGTGCTGTAAAGCACTATGAGGCGGTACAGATCCCTGGTGATGTAGTGGTCAGAATGCAGTATTGTAGGCTAACTCTGTCCACTTCCAGGAGTTTGATTCTGACTGGCTCAAGGTTGATTCAGCCTTCCATTTTTCCAAGGTCAGCAAAACGAGAACCCAGATTGTTGAGGGCAATATGCTCACTCTGTAGACCGCTTAGAGAGGGTTGTAAAGCACTATGACATAGTATTTATTTATTTATTTTTCGGATTTGTATGCCGCTCCTCTCCACAGACTCGGAGCGGCTCACAACATACAAATAAACAATTCAATATAAATAAAAAAAACATTAAAAATAAACCCCACACATACTCCTCAGTCACACCACAATCAACAATCATCCCCAGGCCTGCCGGCAGAGGTAGGTTTTTAAATTCTTTCGGAAGGCTGGGATATAAGTCTAAGTGCTAGTGCTATTGCTATCGTGGAACTTCAGTTGAAAATGCCATCCAAAATAGCTGTATCAGTAGAAGCCTAGCCAGTATATGAATGAAAAACTAATTAGTGTCTGGCTCATACAACACATCACAGTGTATTTTGTTTTAATCCTTGTTTGTTGAACAAACTAGACTGGCCTGGTTTGAACACAATGCTCAGCCTTACATCACATTTTCTAAAACACCATAGCTGGCTTTTCCTAACATCCTAATCAAAACTAACCAATCCACGTTCTGCATTAGTGGCAGGACCTTCAAATGATTTTAAAGTAGAAGATTCAATCAAAAAGTGTCAGGCAAAACAGCAGACTGAAGACATACCCAACACATTCTAAATCAAGATAGATTTGATTATTTACTAACCCAGCACTGGATAAAAAATTAGTTCTTAACAGTTTTTCTTGTATGTCCCCCATCACCATAGTAACTCAGCATCACACAGGCTTTAATAAACTTCAGAGCAGCCTCATGAAGTACAGTAGCTATCAAGGGAAAGATGAAGGTCGAGACTCTTAAATACAAAGATACACTGTGATCTAATAAGAACCCTTAGCCCTGAGACCTTATGCAGCTGTTTTGACCTTTAGAAGTAGAATAGCCATGGCTATGTTGATTTTACTCTTCAGAGAATCTTCCCAGTGAATCCTATTCCAGTTCAGTTTACAAATGATCCCGAAGGTGGAGGAAATAGCTCTGGAAAAAAAATGTGCAGACAAAATGAAAACAAAAAAGAATATACTGTACCTTTAAATGTAATACCTCCATTTATCTGGGATGGATTGTATTTTTTTGACTTTGTCTCAAAACATCAGGCTCCTTGTTGTCTCTTTGGACTTACTTGGTCCTTGTCAAAATCCAAGTCCTAAGTGGATCCACTTCCAGTCCCTTAATTCAACATATGAACCCAACCAATAAGCAGACAGAGGTCTAAAGCCAGATGAAGGGAGCAAGTTAAAGTCAACAAGACCAGGAAGGATGTAAATAGAATAAATTATTGGTTAGAATTTACCAGTGTGGCAAGTCATTGTTTAATTAATTACTTTAAACTATAATAATAGGATCATAACCCTACTAACCCTTAAACTATGGTTCATAAACTTCATTGACATTGGTGGATGCAACATATTAAGCCCAGAGTAGTAAAACATTTGAACACTTTGGTGCTTAAAATGAATCATATTTGGAAGAGGAAAAAGACCTGTTAGTTGGTATAGTCTCAAATAACAGGATAATTAAATTTATTTTTCAACACTGTTCTTCTGCTTCCTCAACTGCACTACCTAAAGTAACAGCCTCAGTACTGTCCCATTGCCCAAAGACAGGCAAAGTCAATACAGATGGCAAAATGCATGCTGCCATAAACTTCTTCTGCTAAAATAGAAGAGTATTCTCCAAAAGCACCGGAAACCAGGACAAGAAGCAATGGATGGAAATTAATCAAGGAGAGAACCAACCTAGAACTAAGGAGAAATTTCCTGACAGAACTAATCAGTGGAACAACTTCCCTCCAGAAGTTGTGGGTGCTCCAACACTGGAAGTCTTTAAGAAGAAAATGGACAATGATTTGTCTGAAATTGTTGTCTTTCCTGCTCGAGCAGGAGGTTGGACTAGAAGACCTCCAAGCTCCCTTCTGTTCTGTCTGGCCTCTCTCAACTCATTAAAATCCACGTAAATATGTCTTTAAGAGATTTATTAAACACACTTCAAAAGGATTCATTTCAAAGCAAGCTGCTGACATTTTGCTGGCAGAAACATCCAAGACTCATTAGTTACATTTAGATTACAACAAACTCCTGCCAAACTTTCCAATTACTCACTCTGTCTTTATCACATTGTCCGAGACCTCATTATCCTTCGCTAGGTTGTCAAAACATCAGACTTTCAAAGCATTGCAAAAGTTTCCAAACCTCTCATTGATAAACGTTGCTCGTAACAAGGGCGTAGTCTACTTCCCCCCTCTAATATAGTGTCCGATACGTCACTTCCCCCCATTACTTCCTTTTTCCAGTTAACTGACCCCTTCGCTTATCAAACCTTCGGAACCTCGGATCAATCCATTTATCGTCTTGCTCTAAATCTGACTCATCATTTGGAGAGTCTGATTCAGAATGCATACAAAACTCCTCATTATCTGATTCGGCTGCCGGGGGGGGGGAAAATACCCAGAGGGGCCTGCTTGTGCTTCCTCCCCCTCTGATATGTCATCATCCAGTCGTGAGACACCCACAACACTATCCCCCCCGCAGGCCCCTCCCCCGGGGGCCGTCGGAAGGGATGCGGTTTGGAGGGAAAAGCAGTATGAAAATCCCGCTTTAACTCAGGAGCCTCAATATCCTGAGCATCTACCCAAGAGCCAGCGGCGGGCCCACCCCCGGTCCAATCAACCAAATATTGGAAGCGGTCGTCGAGCCATCGGGAATCTCGGATGCCGGACACCTCCAACCGGGAAACAGGAACTTGAGCACGGCGAGCTGTCGGGCCCGGATCAGGAGGTCGAAGCGGAGAATCAGGGTTGACAGGAACAAGCAAGGAGCGATGAAACACGGGATGTACACGAAAAGACCTAGGCAAAGTCAAACGATAGGTCACCGGATTGATGACCGTCTCCACAGGAAAAGGACCCATGAAACGTTGATCAAGCTTGCGGTGAATTCTCCCTGGAAACAAGTACTTGGTGGAGAGCCAAACCCGATCTCCAACAGCTAACGGCGGTGTGTCGCGACGCGAGCGGTCAGCAACCCGCTTGTAGTCTTCCTTGGCCTTAGTCAAGTGCTGCTTAACCATCTCGTGGACTGACTGCAGTTCGGTTAAATAGTCCTCTGCAACTGGAACTGGAGAATCGAGGAGCGTGAGCGGGAAAAATCTGGGATGATATCCGTAGTTGGCAAAAAACGGAGTGGTCTGAGTGGAAGTGTGCTGAGAGTTGTTGAAAGCGAATTCGGCCACGGAGAGATATTTGGACCAATCGTTCTGTTGGTCGTTGATGAAACAACGCAAATACTGCTCCAGAATGCCAATCACTTTCTCTGTACCCCCATCAGTCTCTGGGTGATGCGTGGAGGCTAGATGAACTTGGACTTGAAGCGCAAACATGAGTTCTCTCCAGAACTCCGAGGTGAACTGGGTTCCTCGGTCGGACACTATTTTGTCAGGCAAACCGTGTAGCCGGAAGATATGTTGAATGAACAGCTGAGCAGTGACCTTGGCTGTCGGTATTCTTCGGCAAGGAATGAAATGTGCCATTTTAGTCAGCATGTCCACTACTACAAAGACAACGGTGTAGCCGGCAGAAACAGGTAGACAAGTCAAGAAGTCCATGGAAATAGCTCCCCAGGGTCTCTCTGGCATGGGTAAAGGCTGTAATAATCCCGGAGGGGCTCCTGTGGCATGTTTTGCCTGACGGCACCGTACACAGGAATTCACATAGGATTGCACATCATGGCGAAGTCTGGGCCACCAAAAAGTCCGAGACACTAAGTGAAGAGTCTTAAAGAAACCAAAATGACCTGCCGCAGGGTTATCATGGCATTGAGTCAGGATGAGACCCCGGAGTGGGCCTGCTGGAACATATAACAGGTTGCGGAAGCGTAATAGTCCCTCGGACAAGGTCCAAGGTGAGTCGGGACCCACCTCTTGTCTCTTCCGTATTGCAAATTCATCTAGTTGTTGCGCTTCCCGAATCTGTCGTCGTAGATCTACCGGATCATGCAGGGCTGCGATCGATTCGATAGGCAGAATGGTTCGAAGCGGTAAGGGATCCTTGATCTGTAGATACTCAGGTTTACGGGACAGGGCATCTGCTCTTTTGTTGTACCCTTTCGGAATGTAGGTGACTTTGAAGTTGAATCGAGCGAAGAACAAAGACCAACGGATTTGACGTTGATTTAATTTCCTGGCAGATTGCAAAAATTCCAAGTTTTTATGGTCAGTCCGAACTTCAACTTGGTAGCGGGCTCCTTCCAGATGGTGTCTCCAGGTCTCAAAAGCAGTCTTGATGGCCAATAGTTCCTTTTCCCAAATGGTATAATGACGTTCGGAGGGAGTCAGTTTCCTGGAGTAATAAGCACATGGGAACAGGGGGCCGCCATCTTGGCGTGTTTGAAGTAGCACGGCCCCTACCGCAACATCTGAGGCGTCAGCCTCCACTACAAAGGGACGACAAGGATCTGGATACTTGAGAATGGGTTCCTGAACAAAAGCTTTTTTGAGGGTCTGAAACGCTTGTTGCTCGGCATCGCCCCACTGCAACTTAACGCCTTTCCATAACAGTCTAGTAAGGGGCGCAGCCAAAGCAGAAAATCTCGGAATGAATATCCTGTAATAGTTCGCAAATCCCAAAAGTCTTTGGACATCTTTTGCTTTACATGGTGGTTGCCAGGTTTGCAAGGCCTCAACCTTGCCAGGATCCATGGCGATGCCTTGTGGAGAAATCACATGTCCCAGAAACTCAATGGTGGTTTGATAGAATTGACATTTCTCTAACTTGGCGTAAAGGTGATGCTCTCTCAAGCGTTGCAATACTCGCCGGAGATGCTGAAGATGAGTTGCTCGTGACGGGGAGTAAATTAGGATGTCATCGAGGTAAACCACCACAAATTGATCTAATAAATCCCGGAAGATGTCATTCATGAAATGTTGAAAGACGGCCGGAGCATTGGTGAGTCCAAAGGGCATAACGGTATACTCAAAATGACCATACCTGGTTCCAAACGCGGTCTTCCACTCGTCCCCCTCTCGAATGCGAACCAGGTTGTAAGCACCCCTTAAATCTATCTTGGTGAAGATGGCCGCTGATCGGAGACGGTCCATGAGATCAGGAATCAAAGGCAGAGGGTACCGGTTGCGCACCGTGATGGCATTGAGCTTGCGATAGTCACAGCATAGGCGTAAATCTCCGGTTTTCTTCTTCACGAATAACACAGGAGCTGACAAAGGCGAGGAAGAGGGACGAATGAAACCCCTGGCCAGGTTTTTGTCCACAAAGTCTTTCAATGTGGCCAACTCGGGTTCTGACATGGAGTAAAGGCGTCCCCTTGGAAGCTTGGCATTTGGTAGCAAATCAATGGCACAGTCATATGGTCTATGCGGAGGCAATTGGTCTGCCTCTTTCTCATTGAATATATCTGCAAAGTCCGCTAGATCGGCCGGCAAGGTGATGTCAGGGTGGGATGGTAGCTGGGCTGCACAAACTTGGCGTACGTGGTCTACGCATTGCAAACTGGGAAATGAAACAAAGTTCTGGGACCACACCACACAAGGATCATGGGTTCTCAACCAGGCTAGGCCGAGAACTAAGGGGAAATGAAGTCCCTTGGTAACATAGAATTGGATGGCTTCTTCATGTTGTCCTATGACCAGGCGTATGGGCTGGGTCATAAACTTGATCGGTCCAGATAACAACTCACGACCATCGATTGTCTCAACCAACATAGGCGGTTTCACGGAGCACAAAGGTATGGCATGCTGACGAGCGAAAGCTTCATTCATGAAATTGGTGGTGGCTCCAGAATCCAACAAGGCGTGGGCCGGAATGCCCTGGGCATGATTTCCCAGAAGTATATTGGTTGCTAGGATCAGATGTCTCGGAGGACCGGGGTCGTTGTCTGCGGAACTGGAACTGGGTTTGGCGCCTGCCCGACCCAATGTTTCCATTAGGCCGGGCTCTGGCCGTTTCCCGGCAAGGTGGCTTGAAACTGCTGAGTGGGAGGCCGAGCTGGAACAGGAGTAGGACCTGCCGTACCACGTCTTTTCTGGGGGCAGGCCATGACGAAGTGACCCATCTCTCCACAGTACAGGCACAAGCCCTCAGCTCTCCGTCTTGCCTTCTCAGCCTCTGTCAAACGAGATCTGGCTGCACCAAGATCCATGGGCTCATCTCTGGTCATGGGTGCAGGGCGCCTCTCAGTGTAAGCCGGCCCTGTTTGGAAAATACGTCTGGGTGCCGGGATAGGTGGAGCAATAGGTAGGGTCTGGAATCCTCTGCGTGGTGCAGGAACTGGCTTGGCACTTCCGGTGACTGGAACCATCTGTTTGTCCAGGCGGGCATCCATGGCTTGCGTTCGCGCTTCAATAGCCAAACAATGTTGGTATAATGCATCCAGGGTTGCGGGTATTTCAGTAACTTTCAATCCATTCAAGATCTGGGAAGACAGACCATCTAGAAAGATTTCCATGAGAGCCTCATCATTCCAATTAATTTCTTGAGCTAGGCGGCGAAAATCTGATATATATTCCGCTACGCAGCGCGATCCTTGACGTAGCTCGCGTATCCGCCGGGTGGCATTTTGTCTACGAAGGGGGTCAACAAATTCTCTTTCCATCAGCTGGCAGAATCCTGCATAATTGCTCAGGACAGGATCTTGTCCGTCTATCAGAGGAGACGACCAATCAGCAGCTGGCCCAGAGAGTAAACTTAAGATGAACGCTACTTTCGTTTCATCGAGCTGGAAATCTGCTGGGGCTGAGGCAATGAATGTTTTGCATTGGTTTAAAAAAGCTGGAAATTTATTACGCTCTCCAGTAAACTTATCAGGCAAGGCTAAATAGCATCTGCTTCGTCTGGGAGGGGGGGCTGGAGCTGGGGCTCCGGCAGCTTGCTGAACCTGCTGTTGCAAATTGCCAATTTGTTGCTGGAGAGCTTGCACTAATTGATGCAGAGCCGGGTTATCCGCAAAGAGTTGCTCCATGACGTCACTGAAAGCTCGGACTAATTTTCTTCTTTTTTGCTTTATTGGGGGCGGTTACGAGCAATCTGTTCTGTCTGGCCTCTCTCAACTCATTAAAATCCACGTAAATATGTCTTTAAGAGATTTATTAAACACACTTCAAAAGGATTCATTTCAAAGCAAGCTGCTGACATTTTGCTGGCAGAAACATCCAAGACTCATTAGTTACATTTAGATTACAACAAACTCCTGCCAAACTTTCCAATTACTCACTCTGTCTTTATCACATTGTCCGAGACCTCATTATCCTTCGCTAGGTTGTCAAAACATCAGACTTTCAAAGCATTGCAAAAGTTTCCAAACCTCTCATTGATAAACGTTGCTCGTAACAAGGGCGTAGTCTACTTCCCCCCTCTAATATAGTGTCCGATACGTCACTTCCCCCCATTACTTCCTTTTTCCAGTTAACTGACCCCTTCGCTTATCAAACCTTCGGAACCTCGGATCAATCCATTTATCGTCTTGCTCTAAATCTGACTCATCATTTGGAGAGTCTGATTCAGAATGCATACAAAACTCCTCATTATCTGATTCGGCTGCCGGGGGGGGGGGAAATACCCAGAGGGGCCTGCTTGTGCTTCCTCCCCCTCTGATATGTCATCATCCAGTCGTGAGACACCTACAACACCTTCCAATTCTGTTATTCTGTTATTCTGTGGGCAGGAAGTTCAGAAGAGAACTAGAGATCAGGACAGATTAAGGAAGAAGCATCTAACTGCCCAAGAGGACAGTTAGAAGTGAATGGGCAGCTGCAGAAGGTGGACAGATTAGTGACAATAGATTTCTCAAGGGCTACTTATCTTAGTAAGCCCAAAATGTGGCTTGCTGATTTGAAGCTTAGCATGTTGCATGAACCCTCATAACCATGGATTCAGTTCTTTCATAGTTAAATAACACTGGCTCAGTGTGATGTGTCAGATAGGTTGCAAGTTAGAGCAGGGGTCTTCAAACTTGGCCCTTTTATGACTTGTGGACTTCAACTCCCAGAATTCCTCAGCCAACATGCCTGACTGAGGAATTCTGGGAGTTGAAGTCCACAAGTCATAAAAGGGCCAAGTTTGAAGACCCCTGGGTTAGAGAGATACCCCAGCAACTGGGTGATGTTGATTGCATGATTGCCTCCAATGATGGCAGCTGATTGCTTGGTTGCATCCAGAGATAGCAAATTAATTGTATTCGGTTCCTATAACTTTATCCTCCATCAACTTTAGGAAGAGCCTTAACACACATGACTATTTTGAAAACCTAAGAGGGGGTTATGTTTATCAGTGTTAAATAAACATATCGGGAGAACTTTTTTCTGTGGTTTGTGTCAAATTTAGTAGATCAAAAAGAATATTTATCATCATGCTGTAAAAAAAATCATTGTTGGTTTTAGCACACAACAGTTGGCTATCAAAGGAAGATCAAATCTTCTCCCTCCTAATCATTGGCAATTCTGCAAAGTATCTTTTTCACAAGTGAAGCCCATAGTCAAAGTCTAGTCGAGAGGGGAATGATGGTTACCAGTTCTCCCAAATGCCCCCCTCACACACATTAACATCATTGCAAGATTTTTATACATTCCTCTTTCACACAAAAGCAGCTAGCATTATCCAAGAAACACAGGCTAGGCTTGCCAACTTTCCACCGGCTCCTGATTTCCTGCTTTCTTTGCAGACATTAGCAAGTGACAACACTATAAAAGCTTCACCTGAGAATTTCTGCAAATGACGCTCCCCTTAATGCCATCTTTTCATGTAAATTGGCAAGCTTAGCATGAGCAAAGGGGTTGATGTCTTCTCCTTCTTGGCCTTTTCTATAAAGACATTTCCCATTTCTTTCCCTTTGCTCAGGAGGTGAGTTCTTTTTGCTTTGAACTATTAAAAAATATCAATGCTGCCCGTTCTATTGCTATTTTGATCTCCTTACTGCTTTTTGTTCAAATAATTAACCTGTTCTATAAGGTCCAAATTAATGTCTCTTGGCAAGGCAGTGCAGGAAGATAAGTGAAATCAGTATCCCTGAGCCAAAAGGAAGAATTGTTATTGTGTGAAAGTGGTGTTGAGGGAGATTTTGGAATTCCTTAACATAATGAAAATAGGATGAATCAAAGCAATTTGTTACAAAAAGACCTGCCATGGGCAAAGAAGTAAAATTCAAATACTTCATAATCCTGATTCACACAATGCACTGATCCATAATGGGGTTTGTTTCATTTTGGCTTAAAGCACCCAAACCAACCATTATATACTGGAAACTCAGACACTTGTAGTTTAGCCTATAAATCATGGTTAATTGTGTTTTTAGCATATATGTCCACAGGAACATAGTGGCATTTTTTATTCTTATATGAATTTTAGTTTATGCAGATGGACCATATAAATAGCTTCTGCCGACACTTGATGGGAAAAGAGCTGGTACAGTAGCTATCTTTATCTTTATCTTTATTTTGACTTATATGCCGCCCTTCTCCCCAGACTCAAGGCGGCTCACAACAGAAATACAAGTACAAAATATATAAGTCATATAAAATAATACTACAATAAAAAAAACTATAAAACTATACTCACTCATACAACATACACTCCCAATCAAAGGCCCAGGGGCAGAGCGCAGCTCACACGCCCCAAGCCTGTCTGCATAGATGTGTTTTTAAAATTTTTCGGAAAGCTACCGGTAGGAGGGAGGGAGCAGTAGCTCCCTACTAGCTCTAGAAATGCAAGCTCATGACTGTGAGTGTAAGATTTAAAAAAAGAAAAAGTCCACAAAAGACCAGTAACAGTTCTTAAAAACAAACAAACAAACACACATTTCACAAATATCTACCAAATTCATGTTAACAAGATAATAGGTAAGCAAATTAAGAGCAAGCAATTTGATGTATCTCTAGGGAAAACAAGCATCAAAGAGTTTGTAACTGACAAACTTTAAATACAGGAAAGCTAGGCAAAATATGTATTTTCTATGTTTCTTGCATTGGGGGAGGTGTATTTTCTATAAACCTCACACTATTGACACTGTCTACAAATAACAAAAAGAAATAAATAAATACATTTGCTTTTTATATATATAAAGTTCTTACCATGTATCTTGGTTGTTAGCTTTGACTTTCTTGTTTCTCCTTTAGAAATAATGAACGTAATTATTTTGATTTCTTTCACCAAGAAGAAAAGGACAATCTAACGTGCCTGCTTTATTTCTCAACCAACCCACCCACTGTACAAACTGTTGTTAAGTTGAGGACTATCTGTATAAAAGAAGATTGTTTTGTCCCCAAGGGGTGACTCTGCAACTTAGTTGACATATCACATTGAGCCAGTGCTGTCTAAGCATAGTGAATTGAATTCACGGTTACGAGAGTCCATACAACATGCTAACCTGCCTTGAGAAATCCATTGTCACTAACCTGTCCAGCTTCTTCAGCTGTCCATTCATTCCTAACTGTCCTGTGAGACTCTTGGGCAGTTAGATGCTTCTTCCTTAATCTGTCCTAATCTCTGGTTCTCTCCTGAACTTCCTCCCCACTGAATAAGAGAATAACAGAGTTGGAAGGGAGCTTGGAGGTCTTCTAGTCCAACCCACTGCTGAAGCAGGAAACCCTATACCATTTCAGACAATGGCCAATCTCTTCTTAAAGACTTCCAGTGTTTTTAATAATTTGCTTAAAAATATATATAAGGATGGGAGCCACCCACTCCCACAGAGTGGGTCTCCTCAGGGTGCCGTCAGCCAGACAATGTCGGCTGGCGACCCCCAGGGGGAGAGCCTTCTCTGTGGGAGCTCCAACGCTTTGGAACGAGCTCCCCCCCGAACTCCGTACAATGACGGAATTGCGTTCCTTCCGTCGAGAATTAAAAACACATCTTTTTCGACAAGCCGGCCTGGTATAGGAGCTCCAGTACCAACGGTTATAATTGTTTTAGGGGATTGAGCTTTTAAGATAATGTATTGGGTTTTAAATGTTTCTGGGCCAAATTGTTTAATCTATTTTTAATCATTTTACTTTTTGTATGTTGATGTTTTTAATTGGGCTGTACACCGCCCCGAGTCCTTCGGGAGGGGGGCAGTATAGAAATAGCAAAAATAAATAAATAAATATTTTTGGGGGAGGGGGGGCAAATATTACAATAGAGTAGGCATGCTTCCTGGGTCCTACAAGATGAGATTGTTTAGTTGATGAGACCCAGAGTGTGCGCCTACCTTGCTTGACCATCCTTGGTTGGCAGAGAAAAACTAACTCTCATTTCACTGCTACTTGTGAACACAATGAATTTTGGAGTGTGTAAGCCAGGCCAGATTTGCTCCAGGTAGCTGCTTGCAATTACCATCTCTTATTTTTACTCAAGTATCTTCACACAAGCAGTTGCTTTCAGTTATGGTAATGTGCTGGATACAACATTAGGATGAGTTTCTGGAGTACTTTTGCCATCATAACCTCACTTAGAAGATTGGTGTGTCTACGAAGGGAGGAGAAATGACACTGTACATTATTCTGAGGTTTCTGGAGAAACACGGGGATATAAACACAACACGCAGAAAGACAACAGACATTTTGAACAGACTGATGGGGGAATGTGATTATAAAAACTAAAACTACACAGAAGTGCCCTGTGCACACAAATAATATGGTGTCAAGGAAATGCAATCTGTCTGCTTCCAGCTCCTGCCAAATTTTGCTTCCCATGTCCCATTGTCTCCAATCAAAAGTCTGTTCCATTCTGTTTCCTGTGAAATAAAAAAAATATGAAAACTTACATTTCTTCTCTTTCGTTCTTCTCATTATATTCAGGAAAATGCAAATTTCCCCAAAGAGCTGTGGTCCCGTTTAAGCATTAGTTAAATCAGTTTGGAAATTTTAGACATCTGTACCTCAATGCAAGTTCCAGACTAGACCAATCCTAAGTCTTCTCCTTGGAGAATTCTGGCCTAGTTTAAAGATACATGATCTTTAGTAGCTCTGTAGTCTCAGTGCTCATTCTTAGATTTTTTTATTAAACCTTGGAATCTGCAAATCCCTTCTGGGGCAGATCAACTTTTTGAATGAATGAATGAATGAATGAATGAATGAATGAATGAATGAATGAATGAATGTTGTCTGTATGTAGATACACTTTTGTGTTTGAGAGAGAGCCTATTTATTTATTTATTTATTTATTTATTTATTTATTTATTTATTTATTTGGGTTTGTATGCCGCTCCTCTCCAGGGACTCGGAGCGGCTAACAACATATATATAACAATGAATTACAATAAAAAAACCCAAACAACGATATCTAAAAAATCAATAAAAATGCACATTCAATTCAACAGTCAACCACAATCATCCCCAGGCCTGCCGGCAAAGATGAGTTTTTAGATTTTTCTGGAAGGCCGGGAGAGTCGGGGAAACGCGGACTTCAGGAGGCAGTTGGTTCCAGAGGGCGGGCGCCACAACAGAGAAAGCCCTCCCCCTAGGGCCCGCCAGACGACATTGTTTCGCTGACGGGACCCGGAGGAGGCCGACCCTGTGCGCTCTCACCGGTCGTAGAGAAGTATGTGGCAGAGTTGGATGCACTGTTTCTCCCTCTTTGAACGAATAAAAGAGAGGAAGCCAAACTGATTCATCAAACTTCTGCATGGCTTTGAAAAAAATAACTTTAAAAAATAATAACTGGGAGCACTCCTGATACTTGCTTTAATTTAGACTAACAAGTGAAATTCTATTTATAAACAAAATAGGTCTGGGGTGACATGAGCAAGCTTTTCTTTTCCTAAGCATACCAACTGAAAGTGAGATTTGTTCCCATCCTCGTGGACTGATTTGCAATTTGAGATTTTATAAAGATCTTGTACATGCACTGTCATTGGAATGTTATATATTCCTAATGCGCTCTGTATTATTAACATTTATTGGTTCAGAGCCTCTGGTATAGATGAGGTAGCAGAGGAATAGAAGAAGGGGGGCTATTTTCGGGCTGTAGTCTAAATATAGCCACCCCCTCTCAAGATTGAAGGCAAATAACCAGCTTTCCAAAGCAGAATGTGTATCTTTTCTTTCTTAAGCAAGCATTCTGACAGATTTTAACATACTGGGGGTTTTTTTTTTACAGACAATGAAAATTTTCCTCAATAAAAATAAAGAAATGAATTTCCAAAATTTCTGACCCATCCCTCCTGAGACCTCACCATGTCACTGCTGCGTTCTTTCAACCTTCCTTTAGAAATGATCTATTTTACCTGCAAACAGGTAATCTTCTTTACATAAGAGTGATGAAGAAGAAAAACAAGAGGATGGGAGAAAAAGATAGACAATGGGAAAAGTAGGTTAAGAGCAAACAGAAGACAATGAACCAAGGTAATATAGGATGCAATGGGTTTTTGAGGACTGAAATGACTACCTATCAGAGGAAACTTTCAAAAAAATATGTTTGCTAAACCACTTTTTGATGGTTACGTGAATAGTTTTTAAGCCAGTTCCACATCATCAAGAAGAACAAAGTAGATCTTCTTTACTTCCTCTTTTAGTGCTTCAGCTATTGAGGGAGAAAACAAAACAGAATTCTGGTTCATGCACTGCTAGAGGCCTCCACCATTGTTATTTGAAGCTGTTGTAGAGTGTCTTTGATGTTGTCTCTCTATCTTCTTCCGAGTCTGCCTTGCTTTCTTTAGCCTTCTTCTCGTTTTGCATATGCCTTGGATGGTACAGAATCCCAAGATCAAGACCATCTCTCCATTTAACTTGCTGTCTTTGTATTTAGTTTATGATTGGTTCCATTCCAATTCTTCTCTTATGATCTCATTTTTTATTACTATTATTATCCCTTCTGATGAGTCCAGCAGCTTTCCTCAAACAAAATAGATAAAGGAAGAATAATGGTAGAAGCGAATGGTTATGCTCTGGCAGATAGAAACCTATTTGACTGATGATCTTATGGAAAGCTTCTCTGATCAGGTGAAACACCTGGCAGATCCCTAGATAAGGAATGTTAAGGAAATCTATCACAGATGACCTGCCAAAGCAGACATTATTAACAGATCCTACTGTACTGCTGCCCATTGTTCTTGGTTAGAAAACTTTGTCCAAGCCAGCTCAGAATCTGGAGAACTACAGGAAAGGTTTGAGGATTGCAGGGATTTTTAAAATAATATTTTAGAACCCCATTGCATAGGAAAAGTGGCACTTTGTGAAGAGTTGCATAAAAACAGCATATTAAAGAAAGTTATGGTCTGTACAACAGCAAATACCATGTTCCAGGGCTTCCTATTTTTCATGATTCACTGGAAATCCTTGCAGAAAGGAATAATTTGCAAGTTTATGACAACGACCCAGAAAAGACTTCCACTTTACACCCTCATAATTATCCTGGACTCAAGTTGTGGTGCTTGAGGACCAGACTGAATTTCTAGGAAGGACTTCTTCAATCTTTGACCCCTGGAAACGATGCCCAAAAGAATTATTCAGACCAACCAATTGATGTATGGTATCTGTGGTAGCCACTTTGTCTTTTAGTTCGCTGTGAAATTTAAGTTTGTTTGTTTGTATATTGTGTTACTGTTGTATTTCCTTTTTTTAAAAAAAGCTCTCTTATGCACCCTGAGTCACATTTGTGAGATGGGTGGCTAGTAATATAAATCAGTTTAAATAAATAAATTAGGAAGAAGATCCTCTCTTTTTCTTTTAGGTAGGTGTTCTTGCTCTCTACTGTAGTTTCTGTAACTGCTGTGATGTAGGAGAAGAAAAGGCAGAAACCGGGGCCAGAGTCAAGAGAGGCTTCAGCCTAGAATCATTATGTGCCTACAAACATTCCAAGTCCACCACCCCCTTGAATTCCATTGACTCTTTATCTAGCACCAATTTAGTTCTGTTAGTTGACTAGATTCTTGTGTATAGACTTGAGCAATAAATCTTCACTGGAATTTAAGTATGGTTCCAATTCTTTGTGCCTGACTGACCTTTGCTTGTCTATGACCTTTCTGTGTGAGGAATATCACATAGGATACTACTCTACTTCTACCAAAGAAGAAGAGTTGCATATTTTCAGCCCATCCTTCCCCAAAGACTGGGGATGTCTACTTCAAATTGCTGAATTGCATTTTGAAGTATCACATGGTTTGCAGCTTCATTACTCCGTGAATGTTCATGCTCACTAGTTCTGTCTAAACCAGTAGCTTCCACAGAAGGAATTAGAATGGTAAGAAGTAAGAAAAAACACCAAATGTTGTTGAACAGAAACTCCTAGCATCTTTCACCATTGGCCAAACCTTTTGGAGTTTGGATGATTGAGCTATTTGAGATCAATGAATTCCAACAGGGCCTGTTCCCTTCCATGTAGTCATTAATAATACTTTGATCAGCTATAACTACCCATTGGATCTTAACTTTAAATGAGATGCTGTGATCCAAGTTGGGGATCAAAAATATTCAATTGTGGGATTTGGGTCTTAATAGCTGGAACCGGATGTGTTCTTAATATTATTCCCTACTCTTCAAAAATTGAACCTTTTCCTGAAAAAGTTACAAGTCTGACTTTAATTATCTCTTCCGAGCATAAACTTTTCCATTCCATCTGTTTTTTTTTATTATTATAAAATTGGGTTTTGATATCTGCCCCGACATCTTGAGATTGAAGCCATTTGCTTTTGCACCGCATATGCATTTCTTTTTGAGGTAAAGCATTTTCCGAAGTATTGGGGAAAATAGTATAAAAATATTTTAATAAAGCAAATTTAAAAGAGGCCTGCTCTGCCTCCTTCGATTCTTCTTAGCAGCAACTTTTGACATTCAGCAGTGTTTGGGGGCCAAACACACACACACACACACATGCAAACATACACATGGAGAAGGCTCATGTAGACAACATCTTTGAAAGAACTGCCAGAATCTTAATGTGTGGCTGGCAGGGTTATCAAATGTCTCGTGTGAAGGGCTTTTAGTCAATTGGGAGGCAGAGATGCTGCCAAAAAGGCAACCTGCAGGTAACACAACCTAGCAAAGACTAGAAGCTTTGTCAGTCAAAGAAATAAGTGATTTTCTAAGCAGTTTGATAGCAGGTTCTGAGAATAATCGTTCTGTTGACTGTCGGTCTCTGCATACATTTCTTACAGGACTACGTTACAAATCTGTAGTTGTTACCTGGGCAGTTGGATTTGAGAGCTGAGATTTGACTAGCAGGCTAGCGATGTGATGGTGGCTCCTTTGGGAGGTTATGTTCTCACAAGCATTTCCTGGGTCATCTCAAAGCTTGGGCAAGGAGGCTGGGTGGATGAATGAGCCCAAAATAAAGATGTCGGTAAAGGTAAAGGAGTCCTTACGGGTTTTACTCGACTCGTTATAGCTGATTTTAGGGGGCGGTTTTTCCAGTTGCTACTTATGACTGTGACATTTGAACTCTGAAAAGGGCAGGTAGGAGAAGGCTGGATGTCTTTGAACTGGGGTGACTATGGAGATTCTCTGTCATCCAGGTCATGGTTGTCCCAGAGGTGCTTTTTCAAAAGGCAACTGGACTTTGTTTTTCCTGGAAGAGATTTTGCTTCTCACCCAATTTTTATCCAAAAAGCTTCTTCAGTTCCGTGAAACATCTTCAAGGAAAAACAAAGTCCAGTTGCCTTTTGAAAAAGCACCTTTGGGACAGAGTCTGTCATACTTTGGTCATGTCATAAGAGGAGATTCAATCGAAAAGTCAGTCATGCTGGGAGTAGTCAGTGGAAAAAGGATAAGGGCTCACCTTAGTACCCGCTGGCTGGACACTTTAAAGGATGACACCAGGATGACTGTGGAGGATCTGAAGGAGGGAGTGTGATACAGAAGAGCATGGAGAGTGGTGATCCTTAGAGTGACCGAGGATCAGACATGACTGAATGGCTGACGATGACAATGCTTATCTCCATTTCTAGGCCACTTAGCCAGTGCTGTCTGAAGACATTGTTGTGGTCATGTGGCCACACTGGCATTTACATGCTTTCAAACTGCTTGGTTGGCAGGAGCTGAGGCAAGTGATGGGAGCTCACTCCATCGCACAGAGGTAGGGCTTGAACCACCAGAATATAGACCTTCTCTGGTGTCTTTTAAGCCACTGAGGCACTGCGCCTCCTCGAAGATGGTGGGATGAAGGAAAACAGCTCTATGGATTATTTCCTCTTCTTCATAGCTTTGATCCTAGTGGCTGTAATAACCTGGGGGAAAACAGACTGGTTTAGTGAAAGGAATTAATCCACTAAAACGTTACTGGATGTACTAAATAATAAGGACACTTATTTCATATCAGCCTATTGCTGGCTTTCAGCCTGAATGGATAAATTTATGATGAAGAAAATGCACTGTCCCCACCCTCAGTTTAAGTGGATTTTGCTCCATGGTTTCTTCAGGCCTATTATAATTATCAAATTAGCCATGTAATGTATCCATTAACTAATATAAATACCATCCTTAACATTATGTGTGTGTATGTGTGTATCTGAGCACGTGTACATATATTTTGCATGCATATATATATATATGTGTGTGTGTGTGTGTATGTGTATATATGTGTATATTTGTGTGTGTTTTGTGTGAGTATAAGCGTGCATATGCACTCTTTTCAATCTCATTCAGTTTGGCGTTTTACTTGATGCATGTTTTCCCTTCTAATGCTCTTTCATATTAAACTGGATTTTTTGGGAACTGTAAATCTGGTTTATTTCCACATTTACGGAAACCTAAACCAAGCTTCCATTTAAATTACCAATTATTTATTTGCTAGTTGACTGTCTTCCAAAAGAGGACAAATATCTACCTTCTTTTTTTTTAAAATATTTTATTGATTTTATAATTTTAAACAAAAAAACCAAGTTAAATACAACTCAATACATTCTTTTTCAACTTTCTCCCGCACTAAACAAAAAAACCAGCATACATTCTTTTAAATGCATATATACAATACTTTAAATAACTATGGGTGTTGCTTGGCAGCACCCCCCCTACCACATCCCCTTTCTCCCTCCCTATCTACCTTCTTAATGTATGCACAGAATTAAGCCCATCTAGAAACTGTACTAAGAAGGACCTATTGCCATTCCTTTCCTACAAAACTGTATTTGTGTTATCTGAGCAAGTGTGCATGTTGTAGATTCCCTTCTGATGCTGTGGACGAAGGGGTAATTTGCACAGAGTCTGTGAATGAACTATAGATGGGAGCCTCTGGTGACCTGCAACAGCTGTCATTTCCAACCGTTGCTACGGCAACTTGCAGAAAGCTCTGTTCCAGAATAAATAGGACTGCTTCTTCTCCCAACTCTGCTCTGCGAAAGACTGAATCTTATTGGCAGCCCTGATCGAGTAGCCTTTTTCAGGCACACCCCAAGCATTCATTCACGGTTCCAAACATGGTCTCCATTTGTTGGGGAAGGAGGTTCCTGGTGTCATATGGCTAGAAGGAAGGAGAGACCACTAAAAGCCAGGAGACAGTCTAAATCTGAAAGGTCTAAGTGGAAGATTTTATCCTACATTCCAACCAACACTTTGAAATACAATAGAATTCATTTATCCCTATGCCATAGAGTCCAAAGGATCAATGGCATTGTTACATTCATTGAACACATGGAGAAGGATAGGCAGAGGGTGGGGGTAGAGTCAAGAAAAGAATCAGCCTGGAGTCATTACGTTCCCACACACAGTCCTATCCCTCTTAAATTCCATTAACTGTCTCAACTTTCGCTTCCAGCTGTGGAGCAGCTGTGGCTGCAGTGGTCCTTCTCACAGTCCTCAAGGAAAACCCTTTTTTTCCCTAAAGCAAAAAAGGTCCATGTGCTTCAATCTTCAGGGAGAAGGTGTCATGGCCTCTTTGAACATTTTCACTCACCCTTTTTTCAACAGTAATTTCCCATTTATCTTTTTGCTAAATGCAATATACAGTTCACAGAGAGAGGAAACAGGAACAGCTGAGCTGTTGGCATCTCTCCTTGACCTTCAGTCTGAGAAGATGTATTTTTGGTACTCAGTAAAAGAGAAAGATGTGTCCTTCTCCCTCCCACCTTCCCTCTAAGCTGCTTAACTGCTCTAAAATAACTATTCAGCCATACTGGAGAGGAAACGCAAATGCAATGGGATGTAATCCTATCCAGGTTCCATGTGTCTATTTAATCCCTGCCTTGTGCTCCTTCCTCTTCCAACTGGCTCTGAGCATAATGTGCCATCATTTTAGGATATTGTTATGATTTTGTTTTGTTTTTTTACTTGCAGACAGTTTCTGGTCCCTTTCTTCTGATAATCAATATTGATTTGACGGCGGTGTTATTATACCAAACCTGCAGATTTTTTTTCCTTGCTGTACGTCGCATGGAGACGGTGCTTTATAGCAAGAGCAAGCTACTTACTTGTTTCCCTCACAGGATAATTATCTTTCCCCATTGGAAAATCAGGGCGTTTAGATTATATTGAAAAATAATCAAGGCCTTTCACTACAGCCACCTCTTCACAGTCAAGTGGTTGGCTTTGTTGTTAAACACTGAGACTAGAAGATAACCAGGAACTCACAACACACAAAGTCAACAGCCTGGGGGGGGGGAGGGGGCAGAAGGGAACACCAACACCTCCTTCCAGCATCTCTATTTAGGAAAGCAGATGGTCTGTTTTTCTAGTCTTTATGGAATTCGTGCAGCATCCTAAATCATGGCTGGTTTGACCACAATTTGTGGAACGAGTTGAATTATTCTCTTATACAGGCCATCCTCAATTTGTGACCATAACCGAGCCCCAAATTTTTGCTGCCAACTTCTTAAGTGAATTTTGCCCCATTTTACGACCTTTCTTGCAACAATCATTAAGGGAACTGCTGCCATTGTTAAATTAGTAATGTAAGTTGTTAAGCGAACCAGGCTTTCCCCGCTGACTTTGCTTGTCAGAAGGTTGCAAAAGGGGATCACGTGGCTCCCGGGGCACTGCATCACCGTCACAAGTATGAGTCAGTTGCAAAAGCGTCTGAATTTTGATCACATGATCCTGGGAATGCTGGAATGGTCGTAAGTGTGAAAAATGTTCATAAGTCACTTTTTTCAGTCCCACTGTAAATTCGAACGGTCACTAAATGAACTGTTGTTAAGTCGAGGACTATGCAATTCTAAGCCGCAGGATCTACTAAGCCAAACCCTAATAAAGTCCTGGCTGATTCTGAAATTAATTAATTAATTAATCAATCAAATCAATCGATATGGCACCCATCTCATTGTCAAGCAACTCTGGGCAAACTCGGCTGTTTCTTCTTTTTTGGAACTCTGAATTAAAGTTGCACAAGTTAAAATTCCTGCCTTTTTTTATTTTGTAAAGGCAATAACAATAAAACAATCAAAGCAAAAAAGCCCTTTGTTTCTATCCAGCATATTTTTAACGTAGCTTGGACCGTGTCTTTCCTTTCTGAGTAATATCGCCTTTATCCCTTTTCTCCTTGGAAAGACGTATTTCACAGCTTCGTTGCTTATCTTTCTCTATGAACCTCTCCCTTACCTGTATATTGTAGATGATAGGCCAGTTGTGGCTTCTTGGATACTCAGTGTAGGGTGACCCATAGCCAAGTGGGGCTCGCTTTCCTGGCATCCAATTAGCAGGACAGATGATGTGGAACTGGCTTCCGACGCTGGGTTGACTTAATATTCATTACCGCTCCTTCACATATTATTCCAGGAGCTGTTTTAAGTAAATAATACATGAAGCCCCACCCCCTTCCCTTTCCTTCATTTCCCAGGTTCGTGGACTTAATTTGCCTTAATGAGGATAAAAATCATCCTGATGGATGGCTTCGTTGCAAGCCAGGTAAGAGAGGCATTCTGTTGAAATATCTGACTTCAGACAGCAAAAGACTCAGCTCGCCTTTTTCTCTTAAATGGATGTCGAGATTCATACTTAGGAGCCTCGTAGAAAAGACCTAGGAAGTTATCAGCAATACAGGTAGTCTAGCTACAGTGATGGGATTCAAATATGTGAACAACCGGTTCTCTGTGTGGATGCCACTTCCAGAAGTCCATTCTGGGCCTGGGGAACAAAACATTAGCTACCGGTTCTGCTGAAGTGGTGCGAACTGGCTGAATCCCACCACTGTCTAGCTACCTAATTAAACCATCTTCTGTTTTGCTCAGTATATTGATATAATAACAAGAGTACAGAGTTGAAGGGACCTTGGAGGTCTTCTAGTCCAACCTCCTGTTCAGGCAGGAAACCCTATACTATTTCAGACAAATGGTTGTCTGATCTGTTCATTCAACACCTCCAGTGTTGGAGCATTCACAACTTCTAGAGGCAGGTTGTTCCACTGATTAATTGTTCTCACTGTCAGGAAATTTTTCCTTAGTTCCAGGTTGTTTCTCTCCTTGATTAGTTTCCATCCGTTACTTCTTGTCCTGCCTTCAGGTACTCTGGAGAATAGCTTGACTCCCTCTTCTTTGTGGCAACCGCTGAGATACTGGGACACTGCTATCATGTCACCCCTCGTCCTTCTCTTCATTAGACTAGACATACCCAATTCCAGCAACCATTCTTTATATGTTTTAGCCTCTGGTCCTCTAATCATGTTTGTTGCTCTTCTCTGTACTCTTTCTAATATCTCATAGATAATATAACCAACTAGACCGAGCTCAATTCACTCTTCCTGGGATTATTAAAATTCTGAGTAAAACCAGTAAGAGTGGATGCTACATTTGATTTTAGCTAAAAAGCTGAGAAACTATGGGTTGCAATCAGACATAGAGTTCTAAATTCAGATAATCTGTGGCATATGAATTCAGGGCCACTTCTCTTTTTCTCATATTTATAATAGGCATGTGAGTAACTTAATCTGTACACGAATGCAAAAGTCCTCTCTACTTAAATTCTTATCACAGAAACTCCATTATATTCAGAGTAGTTTTGATGGTGAAAAAACACCCATTCAGAATATTTGCCACAGCCATAAAATCTAAGCTCAGGTGAAAGTATCAGGAATTCCATTTGCTGAAACCGTTCAGTCTTTTCTGCTGAGGTCAGCAGATCTGATTATCCTGCTTAGGCCTGAAATCGAACTGACGAGATACTGGAATATTTAGTACGTTGTCTATTTGCACATATTCTGAAAAAAAGGAAATCTGTCCAAAACCTAATGAAATCTATAAATCCTTACGGTTGATTAGAAACCTGAACCAAGTATTCAAGCTGTTAACTAGCTGGCTGTATTATCCATTCAATCTCCCTCTCTAAATACACAACAGTCAACATGACCTCCGTATATATTCATTCTATGCTGGTTTGTTTGCAGTTTGCCCTCTTAAGGTTTTAAATGGGATTACTGTTTGGAAGTCTTTTGTCCTCCATGGGGCAGACCTTGAAGATGGCCGTAAGCTACAGCTGGTCCAGTATTACCACAGCACAGCTGGTGAGGGAACTATTCACTGTTGAAACAACCTCTCTAGTTGCCGAACTGAAGTTACAATGGTATTTAAAGTCTTTCTTGACTATTTATGATATGTGTCAGGCTCCAAAAGACACACTGTGTTTCTTCGAAACAGTTTCCTTTATTGTTCCTCACCTACGGTAGAGGCAGAAATCTTGCCAAGCTAAAGCAAACCCCTTGTATCATGAAAGATATATTCTGAGAACGAGGGAGAAATGTGGCCTAGGATAGGACACCTAGTTCACATCCAATGACACGTCCATTTGATATCAACTATTAATGATGTTTTTTTTCATGTTGGGCCCCATATTAAGAACACACACACACACACACACAAACACAAACACACACACACACACACACACACCCCTGCGTACTCCTGTTGAATCACAGTTCCTCCTATTATCGCTTAGGAGGCAATTCAGAACATATAGCCCGTGTTTTTAGTGCTACTGTTTTATTTTTGTGTTGTATATGTCCTCAATTTCTCTTAGTGTTGCTTTTATTGATTTTCTTAATTGTATTTTTGTTAGCTGTCCAGAGCCATTAAGAATGTGGGCAATATATACCTTTTCCAAATAAATCAGAAAACTATGTTAGGGATAAGAAAAAGTGTTGTGCTCATCAACTCTTCGCTGCGTGAGGATCTGCTTCCCTTATTCAACTTAATTTATTAAAGCTCTTTATTTGTTTTGTTTAATGTGAAGTTGTTATACAGGTAGTTCTTTACTTATGACCAGTCATTTAGCAACCATTCAAAGTTATGACAGACATTATCATATTAAATTAATAAATTCATTTATTAGATTTACATGCTGCCCATCTAGCTATCACATGACTTTCAGTATTAGCTTAACCACTGCCCAGTGCATAAAATCAGGCGAGGTCAAGTGGTAACTTTCTTAATGACTGGCATGGTTTACAACCATAAGAACATAAGAACATAAGAAGAGCCATGCTGAATCAGGCCAAGCCCATCGAGTCCAGCATTCTGTGTCACACAGTGGCCCACCAAATGTACATGGGGATCTTGAGCAGAAAGAGAAGGCAAAACCCTCCCTTTCCCTTGACCCCCAAACAAATGGTACTCAAGGGAATCCTGCCTGCCTCAACCAACATAGAGGCGGCACATGGACATCCGTTTTAATAACCACCGATACACTTTGCATCCATGAATCTGTCTAGCTCTGCCTTGAAGCTGTCAAGGCTGACAGCTGTCACGACCCCTTCAGGAAGTGAATTCCATAAATCAACGACCCTCTGGGTGAAGAAATATTTCCCTTTATTTGTCCTCACTTTCTTAGCTATAAGCTTTAGGGAGTGCCCCCTTGTCCTGGTATTGTGTGATAGAGAAAAGAATTTTTCTCTATCCACATTTTCTATCCCATGCATGATTTTACACACTTCGATCAAGTCACCCCTTAAACGCCGTCTTTCAAGGCTGAAGAGACCAAGGCGTTGCAATCTGGTTTCATAAGGGAGGCGCTCCATTTCCTTGATCATTCTTGTTGCCCTTTTTTGCACCTTTTCCAGTTCCATTATATCCTTCTTGAGGTGCGGTGACCAGAACTGTACACAGTACTCCAAGTGTGGTCTCACCATCGATTTGTACAGAGGCAATACAACACTTGCTGACTTATTTTCGATTCCCTTCCTAATCATGCCAAGCATGGAATTTGCTTTTTTTACTGTTGCTGCGCATTGGGTTGACATCTTCATCGAGCTGTCCACCAAAACCCCAAGATCCCTTTCTTGGGTTGTCTCAGAAAGTTTGGTCCCCATCAGTTGGTAAGTATAATTGGGGTTCTTTGCCCCGATGTGCATAACTTTGCACTTGTTTAGGTTAAAATGCATTTGCCACTTTGTTGCCCACTCACACAATTTCGAGAGATCCTTCTGGAGCTCCCGACAATCAGTTTCACTTTCCACAACCCGGAACAATTTAGTGTCATCAGCAAACTTCGCTACCTCACTATTAACTTCTACATCCAGATCATTGATGAATAAATTAAAAAGTAAAGGCCCCAAAACTGAACCTTGGGGTACACCACTTCTCACTTCTTTCCATCCGGAGAATTGTCCATTTATTGCCACCCTTTGCTTCCTACAATTTAGCCAGTTACCAATCCAGGACAAGACCTGTCCTCTAATTCCGTGGCTGGAGAGCTTTTTTATGAGCCTTTGGTGAGGGACTTTGTCAAAAGCCTTTTGAAAGTCAAGATATACAATATCAACTGGGGCCCCTTTATCTATGTATTTAATTACACCCTCAAAGAATTCTAACAAGTTAGTAAGACATGATTTGCCTTTGCAGAAACCATGTTGATTTTCTTTCAGCAATGCCTGTTTTTCTATGTGCCCTGTAATTTTATCTTTAATAATGGTTTCCATCAGTTTGCCTGGAACTGAGGTTAGACTGACTGGTCTATAGTTTCCTGGATCACCTCTGGATCCTTTCTTGAAGATCGGGGTTATATTTGCTTCCCTCCAATCCTCCGGTACAGTGCCTGATCTTAGAGAAAGATTGTATATTTTAGCTAGAAGTTCAGCAATTTCACACTTGAGTTCCTTGAGAATTCTAGGGTGGATGCCATCTGGACCCGGCGATTTGTTGACGTTTAGTTTAGAAAGGCATGCAAGAACATCTTCCTTGTTTATCTCTATCAGGTTTAATTCTTCTATTTCCCTCCCTGGGAAAACTAATTCAGTGGCAGGCAAATGTTCTCTATCCTCCTCGGTGAAAACGGAGGCAAAGAAGTCATTTAGCCTCTCAGCAATCTCCTTGTCTTCTCTGATTATCCCCTTCTGACCATTGTTATCAAGTGGCCCAACTGATTTTCTGGTTGGGTTCCTGCTTCTGATGTACTTAAAAAAGGTTTTGTTATTATTTTTAATATTCTTGGCTATATGCTCCTCAAAGTCTCTCTTGGCTTTCATGACTATCGCCTTGCATTTGGTCTGCCAGAGTTTGTGATCCCTCCTGTTCTCCTCGGTAGGAAGAGCCTTCCATTTCTTAAATGAGTTTTTCTTCTTTCCAATAACCTCCTTTACCTCATTCGTAAGCCATACTGGTATCCTCTTGGACTTTCCAATCCTCTTTCTTCTTTTAGGAATGCATTTTATTTGAGCCTGCTGTAACGTATTTTTAAACAGTTTCCAAGCATTTTGGAGAGATTTGACTTTTTTTACTGTTCCTTTTAGTTTCTTCTTTACTATTTTCCTCATTTTGTCAAAATTCCCTCTGTGAAAGTTTAAGGTCTCTGTGTTAGTTTTCACTGACAATTTGCTATCCATGGTTACATTGAAGGTCATTGTGTTGTGATCGCTGGTTCCTATGGGCTCGGTTACAAGGACATCATGAACCAAATCCTGTGCGTTAGTTAGAACCAAGTCCAGGATCCCCTTTCCCCTGGTAGGTTCCATGACCATCTGCTCAAGGGAATAATCGGCTAACATGTCGAGGAACCTTGTCTCTCTTTCATGTGTAGAACAAGAATTTACCCAATCTATTTGGGGATAGTTGAAGTCCCCCATTATGACTACCCTATTTCTTTTTGAGGCCTCCTTAAATTCATTTTCCAAATAGCAATCTGCCTCTGGAGTTTGGTTGGGAGGGCGATAGCAGATCCCTAACGTCAGATTAGTTTCCTGTCCTGGGATTTTTATCCACAATGTTTCTGTGGGTGAGTTTGAATTTTCTTGAATTTCGAGTTCATGAGATTCTAACTCCTCATTTATATACAAGGCCACGCCACCACCATTTCTCCCTCTCCTGTCCATCCTATACAATTTGTAACCTGGAATCCTTGTGTCCCATTGGTTTTCATCTGTCCACCAGGTTTCTGTTATGCCGATAATATCAATATTATTTTCCTTCACCAAGCATTCCAATTCCCCTATTTTTGCTCGAATGCTTCTAGCATTTGTGTACAGACCTTTATATGTAATTTTCTGGTGCACTTTCAACTTTGACTGTGGATTTTGACTGTAGAATTTGGTTGTAGAATTTGTAGATGGTCTACCATGTCCTTCTGCTTGACTATTACAATTTAGTTTTCCTGTTGACACACCAATGTGTGCATAACTTCCACCCTCCATATTAGGCAGTGCGCCTTCTCGAACCGGAAGCTGCCCAGCTCCTGTCGACTTGCCCCTATGAATCAGTTTAAAAGCTGCTCTGAAACCTTTTTAATATTAATCGCCAACAGTCTGGTTCCATTATGGTTCAAATGTAACCCGTCCCTTCTGTACAGGTGTGGCTTGTCCCAAAATGTTTCCCAGTTCCTAATGAATCTAAATTCCTTGCTGGCTGGGGCATTCTGGGAGTTAAAGTCCACAGATCCTAAAGTTGCCAAGCTTGAGAAACTACTTTAAACCATATGATATGCAGATCAAAATAGAACATTGGCACATACTGAGCTCCTAGCTAACATCAATGCTCAGAAACCTGACACAGATTAATCGTCAGATTAATGCAGATTAATCATTAGATTAATGCAAAAAACCCCAAACCAACAAAAAGGCTGGCACGTGGGTTTCCCACACAGCTGCAATGTTGTGAACCTCCTAGAGTCATAGAAAAGCATCTTAGAACAATGGTATGCCCCCCCCTTCAGGGTCATTTAAAAGCAAATGGCGCTGACATATTTTTTGAAGCAAGTGGACATGATTGTAATTTTCTGCCTGGGAAGCAAAATAATTACTTGACAAGATACATGCATATGGCAATGTAGGAGCTATAACACGGTGCTGACTAGTTGTGTGTGTGTTTGAAGAAAAAAAGAGAGTGCAAGAGAGAAGTAGATTGTGATGAATACATCTAGATTGATGGCATTTACAAACAAGGTAGTCAGGAAAATTCAACACTGATTGTTGAAAGAAAAAAATGATAAGTACTGGAAACATAAAAGTTCTTGCTTGGCAAATAATCGCTCTGACTAGATTTCATACATTTTTGCCTGCAAAACATTTTTATCATTCGGAAATAAAATACAAGAGGAGAAAACCTTTTCAACAATGGGACCAGAAAGAATTGTTTCCAAAGCTTTATGTTTGAACGATAGTTGTAGAATGAGAAATGGGGTAGGTCAATCTGAAGTGAAAGCAAAAACACAGAAAGTGGGTGGATTAGACATTCTTTTTATTATTATTATTATTATTATTATTATTATTATTATTATTATTATTATTATTATTATTATTATTATAATGTTTTTTATTATTAGATATATATATTTGTACATGTAAACAAAGACTTACACAGCTTTCAAGTTCTTGTATGCATCATCACAAACTTTGAAGTTTCTGAAAAGCCTTTATTTCCTGAAGCTAAAGATGGATCATTCCTAAAATTGTGTAATGGGATTTGGGGGGGGGGGAATCTCAGCCAATGTAGAGAAATTAATCAGTGATGGATGCCAATGTAGCTAATATTTTGGGCATGACTCAATATTTTGCATTAAGACTAATACTGTGATAAAATCTGCTTTGTGATTCCTTCCCCAGCCAGAAATATTTCTACATGATTCTCAGGATGCTTCAGAAGTTCCTTTTGGTGGCTTTCTAAAATTCACTTCTGTACTGGAGATACCATTACTGTCAGTCACCTCTGTCCATCATCATTCTGAAATTTCAGTGGTTGCTCCCATTTCCCCGTATAAGAAAAGCCTATGGGATAACCTCCCTCTGGAAGTCTTCACTTGGGATTTAAGAAAGTTAAGGAGGCTCAGACCTGTGGAAAGGTGATGATGTAATGGAAGACAAGACATTTTCATTCATGTGACATCCTTAACACCTTGGACCTATAGAAGTACAACAAAACTATAATCTGCCTCTAAGAATCCCTCTTATCTTCTCTTGTCCTATGAAAGCAAATTGTCTTCAACCCAAATGAAAATAACTAGGAGGGTAAAAATGTAATAATATTTTTGCCATGAATAGGTCAACATAAGGATGGCTACATTTTCCTTCGAGCTGGAGAATGAGGAAGAGACAACATCTATTAAGAATGAAAAGTGGAACAAGTTAGTTAAAGAAGAGCAAGGATTGTGCTGGGGTTCAAATAGTGGGTGGAAGCACCAATTCCAGTGATTACACACAGAAGCATATGAGGTAAAGTGATATTTCCATCATTAATTCATCTCTCTAATGAATAGACTGCCATTGAAGTGATCCTTTAGGCCAGCAGTTTAGGAATTATAGAGATAATGGTCATAGCACTTGCTGGAATTTTATTATTATCTACTAAGAAAATTTATATGGCCACTCATGGTGACCCCAATACATAAGCCAATAACAACTATCAAGCCAACTGCTTGATGGGATTTCATATCACTCTGGGGTCCCCAGGGGTCCCCAGGCAGAACCAGGTCTCCAGAGTCCTTTGAAAGAATGTCAAACTGGGGTCCAATCTTCTTTTCACGAGGATGATGTTCCACAGGGATGGAACAACCACCATTTTGTTGTTTTCTTCATCCCAGGCAAGTGGGAATTACTTTAAGGAATCAGGTTTTTCATTCCTGTATTTAACCTTGTTTACGTGAATAAAGCCCTTGTCTCTTTTTGTGGGGGGGGGGAGGGGAGAATATAGTTGATTTGCACTTTGGGTCCTTTATGGTCAAAGGGCTGGATGAGACTTTTCTAACACAAGCAAAGTACTTGTTCAAATTAGATTTTTCTGAGAACCCAGAAACGTTAAATTACAAGGAAATAATATGACTGCAGACAGCCAATAATTGTTTTAGCCTCCTACTCTGCTTCGCAAAACAGTTTAGTGTGTAGATGATGGGAATTTCTTGTAGACTATTTTTAATGCCACCTCTGAACCATTTCCCTCTCCTTCAGCTTCCCCCTCATCTTCCTTATAGCCGACGAGACCCAGAAAGAGATTGCCTTCTGCCCATTCCTGACGCTCATTATGTTCGTAGTGATGGCCTTCCACCTCACCGTTATGCTGGAACATTGAGAGGCAGAGACCTTTGTGGTGTGAGTGAATAGTTTTTGTCAGTATTCAGGGTGTTACAGGAGAAAGCATAATGCATTCTGGCACTCAATTGAATATGACATGATAATGAGTGTTAACATCATGTGCGCCCCTTTGCCAGCAGAGGGGAAAGTCAACTTAGATTACAGCAAAACATGGCAGCAGGGTGAATTCCATTTGGTTGCTTCTCTGCCTCTTTCTACATTCAATCTCAGGACCAATTCTGTAAATTTCCAAGGAATAGCAATAATATATTTTACTCTGATTCACTCAGAAGCTTGGGAAACTGCTTAGCTCCACTGAATTTGGGAATACGTGCTCATTATGCTTCTCCCTAACTCCAGTTGTTTATTAAGACTGATGAGGAGCTCTTAAGCAGTGCCAACTAGTAAATCAGCTGAAAGCCAGGGAAACTTTTTTCTGGCTTACAGAAAAAGGTGTTCCTACTAAAAATTACTATTGTGCCTCTACTATATACTCTATCTACTTGTTCTATCCCAGCCTATTGCCGTTCTTGTTAAAGGCACAAGGACCAAACCCCTGCTGATACAATAGGCTGGAGACTTTAAAACAAAACAAACCCCTTTTAATATGGGTGACAAATCTGTCAAATAGTCCAAAACACAAACAGCAAAACTCAAGTCCAAAGGAAGAAAATAGTCCACAGGAAAACGCAATGCAAACAGAAGAGAAGTCACAAGCAAGACGAACAGACCAGGATTCCAAGAAGCACTTTGCAAATGGTTGCCTTCAGCAACCAGCACCGCCCACACCTCCTCCTTTTATTCAGCAGTCCCAAGGCGTTGCCTCTAATTGCCTTCTCCTTTTACTCTGGAGTTCCCGTATTAACTGCTGCTGATTTACTCTCGCTAATTGATGACGTGTGCGAGCATCAATTAACAAGTCCATCAGATGTGAGTCCTCCGAGTCTGACTCATTCTCCTCATCCAGCTGAGCTTCATCAGGAACACAACTGGAGGGCCCAGGCTCTACATCAAACTGTAAGTCCTGTAATTCATCTGAGCCTCCCTCTGCCCCTGATGGCCTTTCAAATGCCTCCTCCACCTCCTCCTCAGATTCCTCCGACTCAGCTGCTGCGAGCACAGGCTGGCACGGAATCACAACACTACTCTTCAAAGTAGAGTGGAATGTCATCCTTCCTTTTAGTAGATGATCCAATCTAAAAACAAGACTTTTTTCTGTCTCCTTTCTCCAATCCAGAAATTGTTCAACATTTATTGTAGTTTTTCAAACTTGGTAATTTTAAGATGGGTGGACTTCAACCCCCAGAATTCTTCAACCAGCACACTTGGTAGATCATTTACAGGAGGGTTTTCACTTGTGAAAAAATGAGAACAGGCCTACCACCAGGTTCTAGTTGATAAGTCCAAAAGAGGAATCCAGCCATGATGTCTATGGAGATTCTCAGTCATCCAGGTTATGGTTGTCCCAAAGGTGTTTTTTTTTTCCCAAAAAGCAACTGGACTTTCTCTGTTTTCCCTTGAAGACATCCAAGAAGCTTCTTCACTTCTTCACTTCTTCATGTAGAAGAAGCTTCTTGGATGAGAAGCAAAATGCCTTCCAGGACAAACAAAGAAAGTCCAGTTGTTTTTTGTCTGAATTGTCCCACCTCTGGGAAAATCCAGACATGAGCAAAGACAAACTGAATCCTGCTCGTTCTTGTGAAAATCATGCCACTGTCCCCACAAGGAAGAACTACTTCCTTGATCTTGCATTGAGAGTTATATTATTTGGCTAATCATCTTGTGCATGATTATAAAGGTAAAGGTAAATGATGTAGAAGAAGATAAGACTTCTACATCTTTATAGATGAAATCTGGAAGATTCCCAGAGTTATTAGTTTCCATGGAGATGACGCAGATTGAAGTTGCCCTTTTGACACAAGGAATGTAGGAGCAAGGGATCCACCCCCTTTTTCATCATAGTGTTCAGTATCCCAAGAATTTCACACCACTTCTAAGAAAAAGGAAAGGGATCAATTCCAAATCTAAATTAAAAGTAAGTATCTAAAAAGGAAAAGAGATGTTGAGATTTTAAGTACCAAAATAGTCTTTCGGATTTGGTTTTCTGCTGCCAGTGAGGACCAGTATGTTAAAAAGAAATAAATTTCAGAATCCAGCTATATAAACTGAACCATGCACAAAAAGAGAAATAAGCTTCTAAAATGAGGAGAGACTAAAGAAATTATTTGTAAATTGCGCTATATGTAATGAAGTTCATCAGGAAAATTGAATTTCTTTTAATAGAACAATTTCCTCAAGCTAGTACATACTCTGCAGAAAGATGGACCACTGCAGGATTACTCTATAAAATAACAAGCATTGCTATTTGGGGAATAATTGTACAGTAAAGATTCTCTTGTTGTAGACCTAGGCTTCGTATCTGTTGCAATCAATTCTCAGGTTCCATTGTCTTGAAGCTTCTAAGATGTGAAACAAAGGTGAGTCTCAATAAAGGAAACTATTTGTAGCTCAGGGTTGAAACAAGGGGTCCTTGGTGCTCTCTGAGCTTGGTCGTTTTCTTGCAGACGTTTCATTACTCAAACTAGGTAACATCATCAGTGCTAGGAGGCAATGGTGGGAGAAAGAGGAGGAGGAGGAGGAGGAGGAGGAGGAGGAGGAGGAGGAGGAGGAGTAGGAGGAGGAGGAGGAAGAGCAGGAGGAATGTAAGTTCCTTGGTGATCTCTGAACTTGCTTGTTTTCTTGCAGATGTTTCATTACCCAAACCAGGTAATATTATCATTGCTGATGATGTTATCAACTTTGGGTAATGAAACATCTGCAAGAAAACAACCAAGCTCAGAGAGCACCAAGAACCCCACAGTCCTCCTCCTCCTCTTTCTCCCACCACTCCCTTCTAGCACCAATGACGTTAGCTAGTTTGGGTAATGAAATGTCTGCAAGAAAACGACCAAGTTCACAGAGCACCAAGGACCCTCCAAAGGTGAGTCTTATTCCTTTGTGGTCACTGCTTTCCTTGAGTCCCTAAACCACTTGGCTGGGGATATGCAGAGATAGAAAGGATCTGAAATGTTAGCAAAGGCAGACATTTCTTCCACCCCTGCACAGTTACTGTACACCTGTGCTAGCGGTATTTATTACTGTCTCATTCAGGGCCCTGCAGTTATATTTAGGGGCTGTTAAAGAAGCGGTTGAGACAGTAAAGCAAATAGCGGCAATCAAAGGGCTGCAATGCGGCTGGGTTGCTAGCTCCAAGCTAATGTAACTCAGCACTTTATCACTGATAGTGTGGGTTGCTTTAGAAGATAAGGCAGGCTGTTCCAGGGCAAACGCCAAGGATATTCATTTTAAGCCCGGTGTAAAATGGAGGAAAAGCCATTAGCATCATTCCACTTGAAATGGAGCATTGAAAAGAAGAAAAGAAGAAGAATCGAGTTGTGGGGCTCGTATTTCAGTGCTGTTGCAGAAAGTCCAAGGGTGCCACCCTCCAAACTGCAAGATCTAGTTAGAGATCCAAGACGCTTCTATACTTCATTGATGATATGAAGGACAACTGTAGAACTTGTTATAGTCAACCTTTTGTTCTCAGGAATCCATCAGCACAGCCAAGCTATTTCAGAGGGTTTTCCCCAACCTACATAACCATCACATTTCCCCACAGCATTTTGCAAAATGAGGAGTGGGGCGGGGAGAGAGAGAGAACTCAGTGGGGAACAGTGCTACCCAACATGGAATCAATTGCACTTGTGAAATCTAGGTTGAATTTATTCACACTGCACAATAACCCCATCCATACTTTTCAGGAGATGTTCAGGAAGAGAATCTGCTGTAGCAAATGTCCCTTTTTACCGTGAAGGCTTAGCTTAGCAGCAGCTGATGCTGACTCTTGTTTGCAGAGCATCCAACGTACCATTATTAGAACACCTGTCACCAATCAGCATTGTATGAGTCGATGCTTCTTTCAAGTATTATGCCAGGTGGATCACTTCTGCACATGACCAAACCATAGGCCTGAAGCAATTAGGCTCTGAAGACAGGATAATCTTATATTCCCTGACCCAAAATGGAGGCCTCCATCTCCAAATGGTGATCACATGACCCTGGGATGATGCCAGTTGCCAAGTTGACCCTGGGATGATGCCAGTTTCCTAAATTTTGATCATGTGACTGTGTGTGAGGTTGGCACGGTGGTGCGGTGATTAGAATGCAGCATTGCAGGCTAAACTCTGCCCACTGCCAGGAGTTCGATCCTGACTGGTTCAGGGTTGACTCAGCCTTCCATCCTTCCGAGGTCAGTAAAATGAGGACCCAGCTTGTTGGGGAGCGATGTGCTGATTCTGTAAAACCACTTAGAGAGGGCTGTAAAGCACTGTGAAGCGGTATATAAGTCTACACGCTATTGCTGTTGCTTTTGTAAGTCACTTTTTGCAGTGACATTGTAACTTTGAATGGTTGTTAAATGAATGTTTGTAAGTTGAGGACTACCTGTATCTTATTTCTTTGTTTACCATAACACAGAAAGGAACTGTATAGAATTATGATTCTACCACATTGAGCTCTGCATGGGAGGCAGCATTGTTTGCCTTTTGTACGACTTTATAGGAATGAGGAATCTTACAAGAGGATGATCATTCTTTCATAAACCGATGCAATTAGTTGCAAATCTTCCTCCTTCTGCTTGGTCCAGGCTTATTAATGTAACTGCACTGTGATTCAGGAACCTTTGTAACAGACCTGCAAGGGAGCCAGTGTGGCTACAGCAACTGTAGAACATTTCTCGTTGGTATGGTAGGGGTTTCCAAACATGGCAACTTTGAGACTTGTGAACTTCAACTCCCAGAATTCCTCAGCTGATATGTTGAAGTCCAGAAGCCTTAAAGTTGCCAGGTGTGGAGACCCCTGATGTAGTGCAACAGGAGTGAGGGGTGGGAGAAAAAAAGGAAGAGGTGTCCACCCTAGTCCTGGAAAAATTGGAGAGGAGTGGGAAACGGAAAGCCGAGGTCTCTTCCACCACAATCAGGAAAATTAGCAGAACAACAGCATGGATTCTTGCAGGAAATGCAGCTGTCTTCTTCAGGACCATTTCTAATACACTACTACTTGCATGTTTATTTAGAAAGGAAGAAAAGCAGCAGCTGTTGCTCAATTCTGCACCTGGTTCTGACAGTCCCTTAATGCTGTTTGGGAAGGAGACACCAGCTGCTCTGAAGACCTGGCAAAGCCACTCCTCTGGTTAGAAAAGCAGCAGGAAGGTAAACATCACATTGCTGATGAGAACGGCAGCCTCTTGCCACAGGGGTTGCCAACTGTTGTGAGAACAAAGCCCGGCTCAGTCTTCCCTTGTGCTGCTAAACGAGGCAGCTCTGCGAAAAATAAGCAGGGAGAGCTTTGCTCTCTTCACAGCGGTTGCTTTTTTAATGCCGCCAGATCTCAGGACAGTAAAATGGGGCAGGTCTTGTCTTTATGTTGGGGTCAATAGTGACTCAGGTTTGGCTGTCTTGATTCAAGAGAATGGAAATAAGGTCTTAGGTAGGCAGATATGATGATGATGATGATGATGATAATAATAATAATAGTAATAATAATAATTAATAATACTAATAATAATAAAGTTGGAAGGGACATTGGAGGTCATCTAGTCCAACCTCCTGCTCAAACAAGAGACCCTATACCATTTCAGACAAATGGCTGTCCAGTCTCTTCTTAAAAGCCTCCAACGATAGAGCCCCCACAACTTCTGTTCCACTGGTTAGTTGTTCTCACTGTCTGGAAGTTTCTCCTTAGTTCTAGGTTGCTTCTCCCCTTGATTAGTTTCCATCCGTTGCTTCTTGTCCAGCCTTCAGGCGCTTTGTTGAATAGCTAGACTCCCTCTTCTTTGGGGCAACCTCTGAGATATTGGAATGCTGCTATCATGTCCCCCCTCATCTTTCTCTTCATTAAATAGACATCACCTTTTTTTTTTAGCAGCCATCGCGCCCCTGACGGCGCGCGATAAAATCCTAAAACAAGTAAGAAAAAAATCCAAAAAGTAAACTGAGACCAAAACAAAAAATTTGAACAACCTAAAAAAGCTGTGTTTTTTTTAAATAATAACTAGTATAATAATAACAGCAAACATATAATAACAAGAAATGGAGATAGATAGCCAGCAGACAGAGGGGAGCTTCCCAGTGTTTTGTATTGAGTGTCACATGTATGACTATCTGTCTGCTGGACAGAAGTCTTGGGTGTGTGATCGGTGCAATGAGCTCCTGGCTCTCAGGGAACAGGTTCTTTCCCTTGAAGCCAAGGTAGCAGACCTGGAGAAGCAGAGAGAGATAGCGAGGCAGGAGAAGATCTTCAGGGATGCAGCAGGAGCGTCCCACTCCATGCTGAGCAGCTCTCCAGCTGCTTTGGAGAATGGAGATCTTGGACAGGGAGGACATCAATCTGTGGAAGAGGGACAGGCTCCCTTAGTTGAGACCCCTTCCCTGGAGGACGTGCCCATATCCTCTTACACCGAGGATACTTCTCCGCGGGTGGTGGGAGGGGGGCTTCTTGTAGTGGGTGATTCAATTGTTAGAAATATAGAGAGACGGGTTTGTGATGGAAGCGTTGACCGCATGGTAAACTGCCTGCTGGGTGCAAAGGTTGCGGACATCATGAGGCATCTAGACAGGCTGATAGACAGTGCTGGGGTGGAGCCAACTGTTGTGGTACATGTCGGTACCAATGACATTGGAAAAGCTAAGCGGAAGGTCCTGGAAGCCAAATTTAGGTTGCTAGGTAGAAGATTAAAGTCCAGGACCCCCAAGGTTGCATTCTCAGAAATGCTACCTGTTCCACGCGCAGGGCCAGCTAGACAGGCAGAGCTCAGGAGCTTCAATGCATGGATGAGGCAGTGGTGCCGGGAGGAAGGGTTTAGATTCATTAGGAACTGGGAAACATTTTGGGACAAGCCACACCTGTACAGAAGGGACGGGTTACATTTGAACCATAATGGAACCAGACTGTTGGCGATTAATATTAAAAAGGTTTCAGAGCAGCTTTTAAACTGATTCATAGGGGCAAGTCGACAGGAGCTGGGCAGCTTCCGGTTCGAGAAGGCGCACTGCCTAATATGGAGGGTGGAAGTTATGCACACATTGGTGAGTCAACAGGAAAACTAAATTGTACCGGTAATAGTCAAGCAGAAGGACATGGTAGACCATCTACAAATTCTACAACCAAATTCTACAGTCAAAATCCACAGTCAAAGTTGAAAGTGCACCAGAAAATTACATATAAAGGTCTGTACACAAATGCTAGAAGCATTCGAGCAAAAATAGGGGAATTGGAATGCTTGGTGAAGGAAAATAATATTGATATTATCGGCATAACAGAAACCTGGTGGACAGATGAAAACCAATGGGACACAAGGATTCCAGGTTACAAATTGTATAGGATGGACAGGAGAGGGAGAAATGGTGGTGGCGTGGCCTTGTACATAAATGAGGAGTTAGAATCTCATGAACTCGAAATTCAAGAAAATTCAAACTCACCCACAGAAACATTGTGGATAAAAATCCCAGGACAGGAAACTAATCTGACGTTAGGGATCTGCTATCGCCCTCCCAACCAAACTCCAGAGGCAGATTGCTATTTGGAAAATGAATTTAAGGAGGCCTCAAAAAGAAATAGGGTAGTCATAATGGGGGACTTCAACTATCCCCAAATAGATTGGGTAAATTCTTGTTCTACACATGAAAGAGAGACAAGGTTCCTCGACATGTTAGCCGATTATTCCCTTGAGCAGATGGTCATGGAACCTACCAGGGGAAAGGGGATCCTGGACTTGGTTCTAACTAACGCACAGGATTTGGTTCATGATGTCCTTGTAACCGAGCCCATAGGAACCAGCGATCACAACACAATGACCTTCAACGTAACCATGGATAGCAAATTGTCAGTGAAAACTAACACAGAGATCTTAAACTTTCACAGAGGGAATTTTGACAAAATGAGGAAAATAGTAAAGAAGAAACTAAAAGGAACAGTAAAAAAAGTCAAATCCCTCCAAAATGCTTGGAAACTGTTTAAAAATACGTTACAGCAGGCTCAAATAAAATGCATTCCTAAAAGAAGAAAGAGGATTGGAAAGTCCAAGAGGATACCAGTATGGCTTACGAATGAGGTAAAGGAGGTTATTGGAAAGAAGAAAAACTCATTTAAGAAATGGAAGGCTCTTCCTACCGAGGAGAACAGGAGGGATCACAAACTCTGGCAGACCAAATGCAAGGCGATAGTCATGAAAGCCAAGAGAGACTTTGAGGAGCATATAGCCAAGAATATTAAAAATAATAACAAAACGTTTTTTAAGTACATCAGAAGCAGGAACCCAACCAGAAAATCAGTTGGGCCACTTGATAACAATGGTCAGAAGGGGATAATCAGAGAAGACAAGGAGATTGCTGAGAGGCTAAATAACTTCTTTGCCTCCGTTTTCACCGAGGAGGATAGAGAACATTTTCCTGCCACTGAATTAGTTTTCCCAGGGAGGGAAATAGAAGAATTAAACCTGATAGAGATAAACAAAGAAGATGTTCTTGCATGCCTTTCTAAACTAAACGTCAACAAATCGCCGGGTCCAGATGGCATCCACCCTAGAATTCTCAAGGAACTCATGAGTGAAATTGCTGAACTTCTAGCTAAAATATACAATCTTTCTCTAAGATCAGGCACTGTACCGGAGGATTGGAGGGAAGCAAATATAACCCCGATCTTCAAGAAAGGATCCAGAGATGATCCAGGAAACTATAGACCAGTCAGTCTAACCTCAGTTCCAGGCAAACTGATGGAAACCATTATTAAAGATAAAATTACAGGGCACATAGAAAAACAGGCATTGCTGAAAGAAAATCAACATGGTTTCTGCAAAGGCAAATCATGTCTTACTAACTTGTTAGAATTCTTTGAGGGTGTAAATAAATACATAGATAAAGGGGCCCCAGTTGATATTGTATATCTTGACTTTCAAAAGGCTTTTGACAAAGTCCCTCACCAAAGGCTCCTAAAAAAGCTCTCCAGCCACGGAATTAGAAGACAGGTCTTGTCCTGGATTGGTAACTGGCTAAATTGTAGGAAGCAAAGGGTGGCAATAAATGGACAATTCTCTGGATGGAAAGAAGTGAGAAGTGGTGTACCCCAAGGTTCAGTTTTGGGGCCTTTACTTTTTAATTTATTCATCAATGATCTGGATGTAGAAGTTAATAGTGAGGTAGCCAAGTTTGCTGATGACACTAAATTGTTCTGGGTTGTGAAAAGTGAAACTGATTGTCGGGAGCTCCAGAAGGATCTCTCGAAATTGTGTGAGTGGGCAACAAAGTGGCAAATGCATTTTAACCTAAACAAGTGCAAAGTTATGCACATCGGGGCAAAGAACCCCAATTATACTTACCAACTGATGGGGACCAAACTTTCTGAGACAACCCAAGAAAGGGATCTTGGGGTTTTGGTGGACAGCTCGATGAAGATGTCAACCCAATGCGCAGCAGCAGTAAAAAAAGCAAATTCCATGCTTGGCATGATTAGGAAGGGAATCGAAAATAAGTCAGCAAGTCTTGTATTGCCTCTGTACAAATCGATGGTGAGACCACACTTGGAGTACTGTGTACAGTTCTGGTCACCGCACCTCAAGAAGGATATAATGGAACTGGAAAAGGTGCAAAAAAGGGCAACAAGAATGATCAAGGAAATGGAGCGCCTCCCTTATGAAACCAGATTGCAACGCCTTGGTCTCTTCAGCCTTGAAAGACGGCGTTTAAGGGGTGACTTGATCGAAGTGTATAAAATCATGCATGGGATAGAAAATGTGGATAGAGAAAAATTCTTTTCTCTATCACACAATACCAGGACAAGGGGGCACTCCCTAAAGCTTATAGCTAAGAAAGTGAGGACAAATAAAGGGAAATATTTCTTCACCCAGAGGGTCGTTGATTTATGGAATTCACTTCCTGAAGGGGTCGTGACAGCTGTCAGCCTTGACAGCTTCAAGGCAGGGCTAGATAGATTCATGGATGCAAAGTGTATCGGTGGTTATTAAAACAGATGTCCATGTGCCGCCTCTATGTTGGTTGAGGCAGGCAGGATTCCCTTGAGTACCATTTGTTTGGGGGTCAAGGGAAAGGGAGGGTTTTGTCTTCTCTTTCTGCTCAAGATCCCCATGTACATTTGGTGGGCCACTGTGTGACACAGAATGCTGGACTCGATGGGCTTTGGCCTGATTCAGCATGGCTCTTCTTATGTTCTTATGTTCTTATACCCAATCCCAGCAGCCATTCTTTATATGTTTTAGCCTCCAGTCCCCTGATCCTCTTTGTTGCTCTTCTCTGCACTCTTTCTAGAGTCTCAACATCTTTTTTACATTGTGGTGACCAAAACTGGATGCCGTATTCCAAGTGTGGCCTTACCAAGGCATTGTAAAGTGGTATTAATACTTCATGTAATCTTGATTCTATCCCTCTGTTAATACAGCCTAGCATTGTGTTGGCTTTTTTGGCATGATTGGGTTTTTCTTGCCCCATTTGGAATACAAATAGTCCTCAATTTAAACCATTCATGTCAATGGCACTGAAAAAGTGATTATGGTATAACCGATTCTGATACTTACAGCCATCACAGTGTCCCGATAGTCACATGATTGAATTCAGTCACTTGGCAACCAGCATGTATTTATGACAGTCGTAGTGTTCTGGGGTCATGTGATCACCATTATTGACCTTCCAGTCACAAGCAACATCAACAGTGGAGCCAGATTCACTTAACAACCATATGATTCGCTTCAAACGGCATGGATTTGCTTAACAACGGTGCTCAAAAATGGGTCATAAAATCAGGTGCTCCTCATATATTTATGGAGAGCAGTCAAAAGCACTTAAAGATGCTTTTGGTCACTGGACTGTCCTTGTTTTTCCTTGAAGACGTTTTCACTTTTCATCCAAGAAGTTTCTTCGGTTCCAAACTGAAGAAGCTGAACTGAAGAACTGAAGAAGTTTCTTGGGTGAGAAGTGAAATGTCTTCAACGAAAAACAAAGAAAACCCAGTTGTGGTTTGAAAAAAACATCCACAGGACAGGTGTTCCTCACTTAACAGCCACCTTGCATAGCAATGGAAATTCTGATCCCATTTGTGGTCTTAAGTTAAGGGATACCTGTACTTATACATCTTCCCATTAACTTTCCATGATCTCTCATCTATGTGTGTCTGGATTACTGAGGCATCTTCTACATGGGGTTGTCCATGCTCAAGAGCATTTGGGTGCATCAGAATACATGTGGAGTGTTGGGTACACTGAAGTCTGCCCTCTGCTGCAACGAGGCCACATTATTTGTGTGACTGCTTGTCTTTAATTGTCTTCACCAGATTCAGCAGGGTGGATATACTCCATGTCCACTTGGTGAAACACATCATTCATTGGGACCCTGGAGACATGCTACAAAGAAGATGGGGTCAACCTATTTTCCAAAACACCAGAAGGCAAGACAAGAAACCACAGATGGAAACTAATCAAGGAGAGAAGCAATCTGGAACTGAGGAGAAATTTCCTAATAGTGAGAACAATTAACCAGTGGAACAGAACATGCCGTCAGAAGTTGTGGGTGTGCCATTATCGGAGGCTTTTAAGAAGAGACTGGACAGCCATTTGTCTGAAATGGTATAGGGTTTCCTGCCTGAGCAGGGGGTTGGACTAGGACAGCGGTTCTCAACCTTTTTCAGGCTGAGTCCCCACCTGCGCCGCCCATGCGCGCCGTGACCCCAACCTGCGCCATGCATGCGCGGCGCAACGGGCCGAATCGCGCATGCGTGGTGCGCGACGGCCCGAACTGCGCATGCGTGGCGTGACGGCCCGAACTGTGCATGCATGGTGCGACGGGTCGAATAGTGCATGCGTGGCACGTGCACAACGGCCTGAACTGCGCATGCGCAGCGCAACGGGTTGAATCGCACATGTGCGGCGCGCGCGTGATGGCCGAGGGGAAATGGGGGGAAAAATGGGGGGAAAAATGGCAGAATGCCATGTTTGGCGACCCCCGTGAAATGGTCGTTCGACCCCAAATGGGGTCGCGCCCCACAGGTTGAGAACCGCTGGACTAGGACCTCCAATGTCTCTTCCAACTCTTTTTTTCCCTGTATTCTGTATTCTTCATGCACACGGCTTGGCCATTCAGCTATAACCATGCTGGGATGCCTAGAGGAACTAACATAGTTCTCAAAGCTTCTGTCCAAGATAGGCTGCAGGAGAACCATCCATCTCCTTGCCAAAACCTGTAAAGGCATCTACCTGACTCAACAGGTGAGAAGAGAGCTGCAAGGAATATAAATGGATTCCCTCCCTTAAGGGGAAGCAGTTAATTTCCTGTGTCCCTGCTGATGCATTGCTGATTGTGATGAATGTCAAAGCAGGAGCTTGTTCCACAATCTATGAAATGATAATTTTATCTCCAGAGCATAATTGATTGTCAACAGGAGCTGAAGGGCCAGGCACTGGGTGTTCGGTGGTGGGGAATGCTTCAGTTTTGGCAGGGATGGGACTAGCAATGCTTACAAATGCATCATTTTAAGAAGAGAAGGAGGGAAATAACAGGATGTGGTTCAGTTAAAACTAATGAGGTAGACCTTTCAATTGGAACAGGGACATGTTGGAATGAAAATGATCAGTGTGACTGGTAGGAAGTTTTGTCACTCACAATCTCAGCATAACATGCAATCTTTGTGCACGCAGGGGCCTCCTACTATTGTTTCCAGGAGTGATTTTAGAACAGATGATGGATTTACCAATCATCTGCCAAGTCTTTTTCCATGGTGGTTCCCAAGGTGTGGCACATTTTCTCATTTAAGCAAGAATCAATGAGAGAGGAATTAATTTATATTCCTTTGGGATGAGGACCAAAAGGAAGCAATTAGATATTTCAATTCTGCTTCTCTCATTTTGCTTTCTCCACATTTGTTTAAGATTGTTTTGTGTGGATTTCAGTTAAGAAAGTCTCTGTAAGTTTGACTGTAGAATATCTTTACTTCCCCCTATATTAAAACTGTGATATATATATATATATTTCCCTTAAGGAACAGGGCTTGGAAGTTTTGGAGCTTTTTCTGCAACTATATACACCCACTCATCTGGCTGAAGTGTAAGGATTTTTCATATGGTAGTACTGAAATTCAACATGAATTTGCTATCTTGATATTAGGGAAGCAGAATGAGTCTGATCAAAATCCTGGGTTCAATTTGCAATCAAAAGCTGAGATTGCTGACTGAATTCTTTTGGCTTTAAGATGCAGAGTTTGAATGCTGAACGCTCTCAGAAATATAGTTTTGCTTCACCACTGCACCAATTAGATTTGGCATAATATAGGATGCCAGTTCATTGGTGAATAAGTGCTTTATGTATTTTCATCACTGAGTTTCATCAATGAGTCTCTTGTTCTTCCCTTCCCTTCCCTCCCCTTCCCTTCCCAGCAAGCAGGCAAGTGGATGCTGCTGGATGTGGGAAGAAGTGAGAGATTGCAAGACTGGCTGGGAAACTGTCACAGAAGGTTGAAAGTGAAGATCACATGACCGCAGCAGCAGGAGCAGCCCAGCAACAGCCAGTAGCACTGAAATAGCCGCAATGTCCACAAATTTCATTCCCTTGGGAGTTATGGGTTTTGGACACATTCAGTCAATTACCCCTATAGAACTATAGACTCATAGCACTGGACAAAATCTTGGAGGTCTTCTGATCCAACCTGTGTCCAAAGCAGGAGTCCTTATTCAAAAAAAAAAAATTATCCGATGATGCACCATTTCACCCAATTAAAGGTCACGTTTATAGGAGTTTTCATAGAATAATGATAGAACAGAAATGTTACACATGGAATTGGGAGAAACAAATGAACAAACAACTAGGACTGTTCCTCAATGTTCTTGGCAACAGGGGGAAAATACATCCTGCTGTCTAAAAGAGAAACAGCAGTTTATCCATCTTTTTGGCATTATGTGAAAGGTGGATCCATCATGGCTTTCCCTTGTTCTCTGTTTTCTTTCATTGGCAGTTCATTATCTTGTCAACTGGCACAGTCTGGCTCCTCCAAATCTCTCCATCATTCTTTTGTTGTGCATGAAAGTGGAAGCCCAAATTTTTCTCTGTAGCAAACGGGCTCGTCGCATTCATCTGTACACTTCAGCTAAGGTCGCAACAAAC
>JARGCV010000096.1:7500-150000 GCA_034064705.1 Bothrops alternatus | reverse complement strand
ATTTTTATCTGTAAACTGCTCAGAGTTGCTATGGAGCCAAGTGTCCTCAAAACTGAATGAGTCAACAGCTCAACATATAGAAAAAAAGGAAGTAAAACATCAAAGGACATTTAGATAGGTCTAACTGCTGGAAGAACTGTGAGCAGCTGAGCCCCCAAAATAAGAATAACCCATCCATTGGTCCAAGGAGACAATTGTCCCCCCCCCAAAATATGAGGCCTTCATAGGTTAGTTGCTAAGCATTACATTTCTCTCTACTTTTTTTATCATATTTGGTCATATTTTTGACTTTGTTCAGTCTTTCCCACCCCCCAAAATGGAAAAGGTTGAGTTGTTGTTGCTAGGCAACTATGAGACCCCATCCTAGCAACCTCTCGCTCTATCACAGAAGAAGAACTGTTGTTAGAATTCAGTCCATTTTGGAAGCTGAAATATTGGAATACTGGCTCAGAAGTCCAATGCGTTTTGTACAATGTGTAATATTTGGTCTGTTTTTTGGCTTTATCCCGGAGCAACTTTCATTTCATTCAAACAAATCATTCAAACGCCCAGCAAGTTGCTTGCAAATATGATGAACATTGATAATAAAAAGAGCAATAACTAATAATAAAACGCAAAATATAAAAGGAAGAAAAAATATCATGTTTTTTAAATCAGCGTCATAGCCTGAGTTGAAATGTATTGTTTTCTTGTTTAGGAAATCTTTCTGTAGATCATTTTTAAAAGACCGTCTTTCAAAAGGCCAGTTGAAGATATATATTTTCTGAAAGGACTAACCTCATTTCTTGCAGCAGCTAAAAGTCTTCCCTAGATTTTTTTATCTGAAATAAAAATCCGGTCCTTTGTGTCTACCAGTCATACTTCCCCATTGCAAATGCAAGATTTGGCAAAGTTTGCATATCACAATAAGCCAACACTTTTCAGAATTCCATTAGTTTTTCCCATTAGTAGGCATGCTCACCAAACATGGATACTTCTATCTGTCATTTGCTTACCATGTCATCCAAACGAAATACTCTGTCTAGCTCTCCTCAGAACAAGCTAGTTTCAGAAACTGGTCACTTTTCTGGTATATGCAGATCAGATGATCCTTCAGCTATTTGAGTTCACAACCAAGAGAGGATTTAAAGGCAAACCAATGGAGCAGAGTGCACAACTAAACTCCTAACTTTACCCAGGATGATTGGCAGATGCAATCCCCTTTGTTACGCCATCACAGCAAATGTTAGTGGATATCATCTTGATTATGGGGTCCTTGGTGTTCACTGAGCTTGGCTGTTTTCTTGCAGATGTTTCATTATCAAACTAATTAACATCATCAGTGCTAGCTCATCTTCTAGTACTGATGATGTTACCTAGTTGGGTAATGAAATGTCTGCAAGAAAACCACCAAGTTCAGAGAGCAGCAAGGACTCCACAGTTCAACCCTGAGCTATAAATATTCTCTTGATTACTTTGCTTCTTGATGACTTTGCTTCAATAAGATTCCTTAAGAATCCGATCCTTTGAAGTTGAATTCAAAATATGATTGGACAACCATCACATATGATCCCTTCCCTCTCCACTGAACATAGTTCTCTTATGCTCCTAGTTACACTGGCTTTGAAAATAAAAGTACCACTTTCTTTAGCTCTACAGACTGGTTGCTACAGCGTCTCTGTTTTACTTACTTACTTACTTACTTACTTATTTACTTACAAATATTTATTGACCACCCATCTTACCACGAGGTAACTGTGGGCAGCTCACAATCATAAAAGATAAATATAAATGTACTAAAACATAAATAAGTTAAAACAGAACAAACACTGGGATCCAATTAAAGATAGAGAGGACAGGAGCAGGACGGGTGGAATCTGTTATTCATTGATCAACCACCTCCATGGTGATGTTCCCCATTGGACTCCCAAGCCATTTAGCAGAGCCAGGTTGTCAAGCCCCGTGGGCTCGACATACACACGAGGGGAGAGGGAGAACGACCAGAAGGCCGCCTTGCAGCCCGAATCCAGAGGCCCGAATCTGGCAACATCGTCTGCCAGGGAGGCCTTGCGACTTGGCTCCAGCAACACCAGCGAGACCCACCGACCGGCTTACCGACAGCAAGCAGGGGGGACTGGCGACACCAACATGGGGCAGGGAAGCCCCGCAGCTCAATACCAGCATGGCTTGGTTCCGGTTATGCCGATGACGAGCAGGGGGGACTGGCGATGCTGCCGTAGGGCAGGGAAGCCCCGCGGCTCGGTTCCAGCATGGCTTAGTTCCAGTGGCGCCGGCAACAAGCGGAGAGGCCTAGCAATGCCGACGCAGGGCAGGAACAGCCCCATGGCCTGAAACTGGTGCTGCTGACCAGTGGAGCAGTCTCAACACCAGCAAGCCCGCCAATCACCCGTGGACCATGGGACGGCGCCAGGCCAATGGAACTTGTTGTGAGGTCGAGAGGAGGATAGGGTTCCTATCTGGATTCTGCCACTACACTGCGCGACATGCTGTGCACCAACCAGCAGGGACTGGACGGAAGGCCAGGAGGGAGGCAGGGCCCTGGGTTGTTGTTTTTCAGGACGGGCGCCAGATGCTGGCTTACTGAATGGGGGGGTGGAGCTGCGGGGAGGGAAGGTATGTAAAGTGCTGGGAGCAGATCACTCCCTGCGCTGACTATGTTTGTTCAGAATAAACCGCATGTCAGACTGTTCCTGTTTACTAGTCATTCTCCTTGTGCTTCGGTGAGAACCAGGGACTGGTAAGGATGCTGACACAGGTCTTCAGGCTTTTATGGAAGGCCCAGAGGGTTGGGTCCGACTTCACACTGGTGTGTGTGTAAGATGTTCTAGAGCAGGGGTTCTCAACCTTGGCAACTTTAAGACTTGTGGACTTCAACTCCCAGAATTCCTCAGCCAGCTTTGCTGGCTGAGGAATTCTGGGAATTGAAGTCCACAAGTCTTAAAGTTGCCAAGGTTGAGAACCCCTGTTCTAGAGCAGTGTTTCTCAACCTTGACAATTTTAAGGCATGTGGACTTCAACTTCCAAAATTCCACAGCCAGCATTGCTGGCTGTGGAATTCTGGGAGTTGAAGTCCACATGTCTTAAAATTGTCAAGGTTGAGAAACACTGTTCTAGAGGGCAAGTGCACCAGCAAAGAAGGCCTTTCTCCTGGACCCAGGAGAATGTATTAATGTATCCAATCATTTCATTGTAAACAAAGATCTTCAAATCCCTATTCAGCTACCCGTCTGTTTCTCAATTCTTTTTTTTAATCTTCCTAATCAACTGCTCCTCTGTTTCTTTCCACTGAAAGAGCATCTGCCTCCCTTATAGGTTTTTGCTGTTATTATTAAATACTTAATCAGCCTAGAAAATCAGGTTTGGAAATAAGAAAACAGTCTATCCATATAACTGTTATTATCCAATAGACACAGTTTAAAAAGGGAGAGAAGGAAGGAAGGAAGGAAGGAAGGAAGGAAGGAAGGAAGGAAGGAAGGAAGGAAGGAAGGAAGGAAGGAAGGAAGGAAGGAAGGAAGGAAGGAAGGGAAAATAAGCACTGATCCTTTCCTGGCTGGTGACATGTGTGGCCTATAGAGTGAAACTTAAATACAGCTAGTTGTCAATTTACAACACTTCATTCAGTGACAGTTTGAAGTTACAACAGCAGTGAAAAAAGTGACTAGTGACCATTTTTCACACCACCGTTGCAACATCCCCGTGGTCACGTGATCACTATTCAGACACTTGGCAACTGATTCATATTTATGACGGTCGCAGTGTCCCGAGGTCATGCGATCCACCATTTGTGACCTTCAGACAAGCAAAATCAATGGGGAAGCCAGATTTACTAAACAACCGTGTTGCTAATTTAACAGCTATAGTGATTCCCTTAACAACTGTGGCAAAAGGTTTGCAAAATGGGGCAAAACTCATTTAACAAATGTCTCACTTAGCAACGGGAATTTTGGGCTCAATTGTGGTCATGAGTCAAGGACTACCTATGGTATTTTAAGACCCGCCACTAAAATTGTGGGCAAAGAAATGAGATGTAAAAATATTTGAAATTATCATTTCCTTACTTACTTACTTACTTACTTCCTCCTTCCTTTCTCCCTCCCTCCCTCCTTCCTTTCCTTCCTTCCTTCCTCCCCCCTCTCTCACTCCTTCCTCCCCCTCTATCCCTCCTTCCTTCCTTCCTCCCTCCTTTCTTCCTTCCTCCCTCCTTCCTTTCTCCCTCCCTCCCTCCCTCCTCCCTCCCTCCATCCTTCCTTCCTTCCTTCCTCCCTCCCTCCCTCTATTCTTCCTTCCTTCCTTCCTTCCTCCCTCCCTCCTTTCCTTCCTTCCTTCCTCCCTCCCTCCCTCCTTCCTTCCTTCCTCCCTCCCTCCCTCCCTCCTTCCTTCCTTCCTCCCTCCCTCCTTTCCTTCCTTCATTCCTCCCTGCCTCCTTCCTTCCTTCCTTCCCTTCCTTCCTTGTGCAGATTTGCTATGCTGATGAGCAATTTGTGAGCTGTCCTTAAATATTTTGATTTTTACTTGCCTTTTGGGTCCATTCTTTCTTTGATTTTTCTAATTTCATCTGACATTAATAGACCTTTCTCTCTTTGCTTCTCTCTCCCAGAAAAAAAAAAAAACAAGTTAAGAGCAATGAAGGGAAATAATTACAATGACAAGTGCCATCTAAACTGTGGTTCCAATAGAAAACTATTATTTCTCTTATGGTTTTTTTTATTATTATTATTCACTGTGATTTGGGAAATGCATTCATTGGGGCCCTGTAAGTTTTTTTAGTTTATGGTTCCCAGCATCAAGAGTTTTTTCGTTCAATCATTTGCAGATTTCTGTCCATCGGTGGATAAAAATCTTTTAATGATCAATGCAAAAAGAAGGCAATTATCTGTGTTCTGCTTTGCTTCCCCCTCAGCAGTCTTCTGTTAAAGAGGTCACAGATGGAGCGATTGTTTTTTAATACAAGAAATTGATTTGCTTTCTCCCACCTTTTCCTCTTTTTTTAACAAATACAACCATTCTGTAGATTTTCAATTATTTATGTCCACAATTTGCAAAATAATTTGTCTATTGATTTGGTACAGCTTTGTTTGCATGTAGGCGTGTATGTGCAGACACACACAATTTACTTAGGAGGAATATAACTACTCTGTTTGTTTCGCTTCTTTTTTTCGGCAAAAAAAGAGAGACCCTTTTTGTTGTTTCTTTCCAATTGTTGCCAATTTACAATGGCAACGGACAAAACTGAGTGCAGGGAACTTATTTCTGTTGAATAATAAAGGTTTGCACTATCAGTTAAAGAATATAAATCTAATAAGGTTACCAAATAACAGAACAACAGATATGGATCTTCGACATCATCTAGTCCAGCAGTTCTCAACCTGTGGGTCGTGACCCCATTTGGGGTCGAACGACCGTTTCACGGGGGTCGCCAAACACTGCAGTCCGCCATTTTTTCCCCCCATTTTTTTCCCCATTTCCCCTCGGCCGTCGCGCGTGCACCGCGCATGCGCGATTTCGACCGTCGTGCTGCGCATGCACGATTTGGGCCGTCGCACGTGCACCGCACGTGCGCGATTTGGGCTGTCGGCTGCGCATGCGTGGTTCGGGCTGCCACGTGCATCATGCATGCGCGGTTCGGGCCGTCGTGCCATGCATGTGTGGTTCGGGTCGTCGTACGTGCACTGCGCATGCGCGATTCAGGCCGCCATGCGCGTGACACGCATGCACGGTTCGGGCCGTCGTGCGTGCCGTGCATGCGCGGTTCGGGCCATCACGCCACACATGTGTGATTCGGGCTGTCGCGCGCGCACCGCACATGTGCGATTCAGGCTGTCGGCCGTGCATGCGCAGTTTGGGGCGTCGCGCGTGCCGCGCATGCGCGGTTCAGCCCATCGCACGTGCTATGCATGCGCGGTTCGGCCCGTTGCGCTCGCCACGCATGCGCGGTTCGGGCCGTCACGTGTGCTGTGCATGCACAATGCGGGCCGTCGCACGCTCCACGCATGCGCGATGCAGGTCGTCGTGCGCTCTGCGCATGCGCGATGCGGGCCGATGCGCCGCACATGCACGGCGCAGGTCGGGGTCTCAGCCTGAAAATGGTTGAGAACTACTGATCTAGTCCAACCTCCTACTCAAGCAAGAAACCCTATACCATTACAGACAAATGGCTGTCCAGTCTCTTCTTAAAAACTTCCAGTGTTGGAGCATTCACTGCTTCTGGCGGCTGTCAGGAAGTTTCTCCTTAGTTCTAGGTTGCTTCTCTCCTTGATGAGTTTCCACCCGTTGCTTCTTGTCCTGCCTTCAGGCGCTTTGGAGAATAGCTTGACTCCCTCTTCTTTGGGGCAGCCCCTGAGATATTGGAACACTGCTATCATGTCCCCCCTCGTCCTTCTCTTTGTTAAACTAGACATACCCAATTCCGGCAACCGTTCCTTATATGTTTTAGCCTTCAGTCCACTAATCTTTTTGGTTGCTCTTCTCTTCCTGCATGGACATAGCCCGCATTCCATAACTGATCTGATTGGAAAGCCATAATACTTTCAGTCCAAATCTGTAGAAACTGATTTGTTAGAAACACAATGCAGCGCATTATTTCCATTATTTCGAGCACTCCCTTCCCCTTCACTTCTGTTTACTGCTTCTCTGTCTTCAGTGGACCAGAACGTTGAAAGAAAATATTGCGCTGACATACGATACTGAAAAAAGAAAATTAGGGTTGAGGTTGAAATAAAAATTCTGTTCCTTGGCTTCATGATTCTTAAAAGAAAAAGAACAAGAAAAAGAATGTGCCTTCTCATTTTGCTTCAGGATTCCTACATGCAGCTGTGAATGGTACAATGTTGGATAACTAATAAGAAATAAGAAACCATAATTTTATGGCCGTGCATGCTTGAAAGAACTCCCCCCTTCCTTCCCTTTCATATAAAATAAACATGAATCAAAAGGGAATATTTATAGCTCGGGGTTGAAGTGAGGGGTCCTTGGTGCTCTCTGAATTTGTTGGGGGTTTTTTTGCAGACGTTTCATTACCAAACTGATGACGTCACCTAGTTTGGTAATGAAGCATCTGCAAGAAAACCACCAAGCCGAGAGAACCCCAAGGACATAAGAACATAAGAACATAAGAAGAGCCATGCTGAATCAGGCCAAAGCCCATCGAGTCCAGCATTCTGTGTCACACAGTGGCCCACCAATTGTACATGGGGATCTTGAGCAGAAAGAGAAGGCAAAACCCTCCCTTTCCCTTGACCCCCAACAAATGGTACTCAAGGGAATCCTGCCTGCCTCAACCAACATAGAGGCGGCACATGGACATCCGTTTTAATAACCACCGATACACTTGGCATCCATGAATCTGTCTGACCCTGCCTTGAAGCTGTCAAGGCTGACAGCTGTCACCACCCCTTCTGGAAGTGAATTCCATAAATCAACGACCCTCTGGGTGAAGAAATATTTCCCTTTATTTGTCCTCACTTTCTTAGCTATGAGCTTTAGGGAGTGCCCCCTTGTCCTGGTATTGTGTGATATAGAAAAGAATTTTATCATTTGACAGACCTGTTGGGTGGACAAATCAGATAAAGCTCCCCAAATATTTGCTGAGCCACAGTCCATGGAAATTCCAGGGATAGTAAATGCTGGATGTTGTGATTCAGTGTCACCTTCAAAACCACAGGTTTCCCAACCCTGAGATTAAGCTAGCATTTAAACACTTAAAATAGACATAAAGAGCATCACAAGATCATGGATTGCTGCGTCCTACTTAAAAATCAGCAGTAGGTGGCAATGGTAGCATCTTAAGACAGATAGTCAGAATGCTTTCTATGTCATTGGTCCCCAACCCCCGGTACCCGGGCCGCAACATGCCAGCAACCGGTCCGCACAAACAAGCAAAGCCCCATCCACGATGTGCAGGCAGCACACAAAACCATGCCCCCTCCGGTCCATGGAAAAACCTCTGTCCACAGAACCAGTCCCTGGTGCCCAAAAGGTTGGGGACCTCTGTTCTATGTCATCTTTTTTGCAAGAGCTGCATTGGTTACCAGTTTGTTTCCGGGTACAATATAAGCTGCTGGTCATCTATCTTTAAAGCCCTACATGGTCTGGGGTAAGCATCGCCTCTCTATCCATTTGAAGCATCCCCTCTCTATCCATTAAAACCACCCAACCCACCAAGAAGGGAAGGTGGGGTATGCTGTGGGTCCCATCAATCCTAATTCCTAGTTGTCTGATGAGACCATGAAAATGGACCTTCTTTATGGCACACCATTCCCTCTAAGATACAATTGGGTTCCACCCGGTTGCTTTCCCAAAAGGCCTTGAGGATGGGGTCTTGTCATGGGCCTGAGGACCACAAATGGAGATAGAACTGATCAAGTGGCTGATTTAATTGTGTTGTTATTACATAAGTGAGTGGGGTTGAGGGGGTTATAGATTCTGATGCTGTGGATTTTTAATGTTGTAAGTCACCTGTGTATAAGTTGAGTGGCCATTTAAATTTGTTTAATAAAATAAATACTTTCCCCCTCCATTTGTGGGTGAAATGTGTACATAATAACATGGTATTAAATTACAAATCCAGTAATGGTTTATTTATTTATTTAGCAACCAAACAGTGCTGCTCTTTCAAAGATGAGACAAGTTCATGAACTTTCAGCCTGTTCTGCTCTGGCAGTTTTTGTCTAACCCGTAAGAATCTCAGAAATTGGATTGGTAATGGGATCAGGATCTTTTCACCTCCAGACCAGCCTCACAAAAATTCAGTTCATGTAGGCAATGCGAAAACTTTCTTGTATGGTGTCTCTTGTGTCACATGAGATGACTTGGTACATTTGCTGCACGGGAGGAAGAGGGGAGAGTTGCAGAAGATAGGTTGAGGCTTGCTAGAAGGATGCAAGAGATGATAGCACCAGTAGAACATGGAAGGTTGAACGTGATTAAGGCACCAGGCGCAGCAGGAGACTGTGAGTTCTAGTCCTGACTTAGATATGGAAGCTGGTTGGGTGACCTTGAGCCAATCACCAGGAGAAAATGTGTTCTAGTCCCACCTGAGGCATGAAAACTGATTGGGTTGCTCTGGCAATGCCAACATGCTGAAGGAACACATCAAGAATGCAAAATTTTGTCCTGCTGATAGCATATTTCTTGAATTCTCAACTTTTGAGAAATAAAAACATATCCATTTTTTTCCAGTCCTCCTGATAACAAACTTATTCAAGACCTAATCAAGAGTGAGTGTAATGCATTCTTTAGGGAAGCCACGGAAGACTTGGCCAAACAAAAGTTGCTAGCCTTGGGATCTGCTCGGTCCCAAGGCTAGCAAATGAACATTATTTATGCATACAAAATATGCAAAGTATCTCAGGATTCTCACAACCATATAGCTGTATTGGAAGATGAATGGGAACTTGCAGTGGCAATGCAGAAGCTCATTCTGGGCTAACCTGCTTGTTTTCAACTTTGCTTGTTGAATAAAGAAGGTGCCAGGAATCTTCACATGACTGCCAAGCATTTCTTACTGTGAAAATCTCCGACTTTTGATTCCCATACCAAAGTCACATGCCATCCAGTCAAGATCTTGTCTTGCAGTCTCCTGACCACAGCAGAGCCATGAAGTCATGGTTCCAACCTTTGAAGTCATTGTCATTATGGTTGGTTGGGAGCTTCTGCACAAAGCTTCTGACCAATAATACTTTTTAGATGGTCTGATCTCAGTCACTTCTTCCCCCTGCATGCTTTTGCAAGATTCCAGATGCATGATAAGAGTCTGTTCCTGTTACTGAGGAATTGAATCTCCTTGGTCTCTTGTCTTTGAGCAAGGATAATGATACTCTTTAGTATGCTTTGACTAGAGCCCTAAATACAAAAGAAAGGGTGGGTGTCAGTTAAGCAAATCTGTCTTAGCCTCCCTGCTGATCTACTTCACCCAAGATGCACATTGCATGGAGACCATTTAATGCTACCGGTATTATTCCCAGGCACACTAGGCTAATCTACATACCTCTCATTGCTGTACAATACCTACAACAATCTGTTGAGCTAATTTGTTAAACAGCTTTGTTCTCCCTGGGGAACAGAGGTTGTTGGTCACAGAAGATTGATTCAGCTCTTGGTGAATCAACATTAATGAAAATCTACTCTGCTTAATGAATGGGGATTTTCTTTGCTGGTGTGTATGTATGACAGCCCATTAAAAAAAAAAGAAAGCAAATAAAAATAAATGTTAGATGACCGCATCAGTAAGCTTCTCACTTGCTCTTTTATTTGATCCTCTAAAAAGAGAAGTCATAGCAAGAAATGCTGGAACAACCAGTAAGATGCAAGCAGTAGGTTATTTATAGGTTTTAAAAGTTCTATCTCTGGCTTTCTCTAAGCTAAGGAGGGAAATCTGAAAAAAAAATTGACTGACGTATATTTCTTTGGGATATTTTTTTATTTCAGTGTCCTTGAATTTCAAGTTCATTCAAATTTCGAAAACACTCTCAACTTTTGTACCTGCCAAGCAAATCCTTGCAGAACAAAGGATTGTTGCAACACAGTTGACGTCCTTCTGGAGGCATTGTCACCCCACAAGTAAAAGAACAAGATTTCAAAAGAGTCATTTATCTATTTCTTTATTTGTCGGCCCACTTGCAAACAATTCTAGGCAGCTTACAGCAGACTGAAAACTTCAAAACTATGTATAAGATTTAAAAACAGAGCCAGATCACCAGTGATACTTCATTCTAAAGCAGGTTCATACAGCATTCTGGATCAGTGAAAACCAGATTTTCAAGGTCTTTCTAAATGACTTAGGGTTGGGCAATTTCAAATTATTTTATTTTATGGAACCACCGGTCTCAACTACCACCTCACTTATATGTGTTTCCTATGTTGTGGCGCAGAACTATTGTAGGTTTTCCCCCATGATAAAGATCTGAAGGAACTTCATGAGATGAAAAACCCATGATTTTTCATGGGTTACATTAGAAAGTTAAGGTTTCTAATGTTACATTAGAAGATAAGTAATCTTACATTAGAAGATAAGGAAGCCAATACACACCACATAATGATCAAAAACATCTAAAAGGCAGCTTTTCTTCATAATCATAGTCATGTCCAAGAAGGACTATAAAAATATCCTTCATCTCAGGTCAAAGAACAGAGGACAAACCCAATGTTGTTAGGATTTTATAGACTATCACCAACGTTTTAGAGCATATAGATATTAAATGATGCACCTGTTTTATAAAAAGAGCCCTGAGGTTGCATCAAGTAAAGAGTCCTATCAGAACTCCCTTTTTTTACTCTGTCTATTCTATGTTGTGTAGATCTTCAGTCTGTTCATGGGAGAGTATAAACGTGAAAGTCCAAATTACAATTGCAGTCTCATAGCCCCTCAGTGTTTTTTCCTCCATTATTCCAAACTTTGATCTTCTTGAGTTTTAAAGGAAAGCCTATAGAGATCTATTTGCTTTCATTTGAAGCTGACTAGAAACCTCCTTTATATTTTTCCATTATTAGAGACTGAGTAGATTGAATGGTGTGATAGCTTAGTAGCAAAGACGCTCACCTCCCACTCAGAGGGCTGAGAGTCCAATCCTAGGTAATGGCAGATGTTTCTCTCTCAGGGTGCAAAGAAGAAAAATCTGCTGTGAACTCCACGTAGGCATCAGGAAGGGCATCCGTCCAGTAAATGCTAAACTCCGTCCAGTCTCCCCAACTCTACCCCAAATTAAGGGATTACAGGGTCGTAAAGAAAGAGGTTTTTATTAGAGACTGAGTAGACAAAATGTTGGGTTTGGAGAATGGAACACAGTGCGTGTCTAGGTCATTTCCAATTTTAAACCTTTATAAGAAAACTTTTGCCTTGGCGGATTAAGTTTAAATTTATCATCTTCCTTCCCTTCACCAACAATAGCTCAGTTCACAGTTCAAGCACTTTTCTTGGAAAAATTTGGGGGAACCACAAAAGAAAAGAAAAATAGAATTGATCTGATTTCATTAAGATTCTTCTGGAACGGCGTTTCACTGATGTATGCGTTTTGTGCTCCTATGCGCTTGCAAAATGCCACATGAAAAGGAGCTATTTGCATACTGCTATCCATTTTTCCCCTTCCATGGTTTTATCAATGCCCACATGATACTTGGCAATACAAATGGGAGGACAGATGCAAACGATCTGAAGCCTGAAGCGAATCATGCATACTCTGATCCCAGAATTACTTAGCAAGGCTGGTTGTTAAACTGGAATTCCGAAAGTGTGTGAGATGGAGCACAGCAATTTGTAGAAAAAAGTAGGGGGAAATCATCCCCCCATCACTAATTCATGTTCATCCTCAACTCAGCGTTTTGACAAATAGTTGCCAGTTAGAGGAATAGGAGCGGCAAGCTTCTTAGAAGCCGAAAATATGTGTTGCTGTGTGTTATTGTTTTCATTATCATAATAAGTATCTGTGCGTATGTGTTAAGGATGAGTGAATACAGGATGTCAATTTCAATTTCTTCCTCTTTTTCATTCACCCCCCCTTGTGTTCATTTAGCTACATCCCACTTCTGAGTCACTTTGAAACAAAATGATGCACAAATTAAAGGCAACAGGCTGAAGAATGGGGGGGGGAAGAGAAATCAAAAAGCATCAGCATTGTCTTCTTCTGTGCACCTACAAACGATTTTTAATGTTGGCAATTTATTTATTCAGCTAAACTTGCATTGTGTCGATACACGGATCCCTTATGGATCCCGAGAAAGGGGACTATGCTAAGGCCCTACCAAAAAGAGAAGAGAGAGAAGAGAAATATATCACATTGATTGAAAAGGAGGACAAGGGGTGATATGGCAGCAGTCTTCCAATATCTCAGTGGCTGCCCCAAAGCAGAGGGACTCAAGCTATTCTCCAAAGCATCTGAAGGCAGGACAAGAAGCAATGAATAGAAACTATTCAAGGAGAGATGCAACCTGGAATTAAGGAGAACTTTCCTGATAGTGAGGACAATCAACCAGTGGAACACCTTGCCTCCAGAAGTTGTGGGGTGCTCCAACACTGGAAGTTTTTAAGAAGCGATCGGACAGCCATTTGTCTGAAATGGGATAGGGTCTCCTGCTTGAGCAAGGGGTTGGTCTAGAAGACCTCCAAGGTCCCTTCCAACTCTGTTATTCTGTTCTGTTCTGATTGGATCATACCGCACTGCCTTCCTCCCTCAGCATGGATAGGTATGCGCTCTCCATCTTCAAAAATTCTCCAGACAATATTTCCATTGCTGAGAGTTCTTGAGGTTGAAAATCTAGAGTGAGAACCAGATATTAAGCTACAATATTGCTTTCTTGTTTGCAACATCATGCCATGTATAAATCAAGATATGATTGCTTCCTCAACAAACTTTGGTGATGGCAGTCCAAGGCTTAATGCACAGTAGAAACACAGTGATTAATGCTTCCAGAAAGATATAATAGTCCGTATCTGGTGTTAATTGTTTGTGATTATATTTTTCTTGTGTTTTCTTTTGTTGCACTTGTATTTTGGTCTGTGACATTTTCCATGGTGATGACTGTTTTCAAGACAGCTTGTCTCTAGTGTTCTGGAAGATACTCCATCACTTTTGATCTTGCAATCCACTGTGAGGCTTGTAAAAGAACCAACTTTATGGATACGCACGCCAGGACTGGTAAGTCTCTTTCCCTACAGTCTCCAAAATGCCACGCTTGTGCATTTCCTTGTTCCTGTACAGGGAAAAAAATAACGCAGATAAAGATTAATTCGTAGGGAAATCTTAACAGCATCTTTCTCTCCCCGTCCTCCAATTCCTCTTTCAATTACTAAGATTCCATAGAAAGCACAGCGGTTCTGCTGCAGCAGAAATCACTTCTCCATATCATTCTTGGAGATCGGATTCCTCTCTGTTTCTGCCTCCTATAGGCCACATCGTTTCCCCCCCCCCTTTGTTCTAAATCTGTTAGGCTATTTTGTCTCTTTAGTATTATTGTCGCATTTCGGAAGCCTGAAATGTATACCACTGTGTTACTCCTTTGAGGTATTTTTTCTTGGTTGGTTTTTGTGAGATTTTTTTGGGTGTGTGTGTGTGTGTGCAGTGAATTCTTTTCATGTCCTTCCTTCTGCGAAGATTCTTTTCTACCTTTGCAGCACAAACACAGATACCAGCCTTCTTTTGCTGTTGTGTGAGGCATATTCTAAAAGTCTTTCTTTCTTTCTTTTTCATTGTTTTGTACTGTCTGTCAGATGTTGTGATGGCTTGCTAGCTTAATACACTCCTTTCCTAAAATTATTAGCCGTAAATATGAGAGAGAAGACTGAGAATCTGGGATCGTTTAAAATCTGGAAATGATCAAGATTAAACGTTAAATTTAAATATTAATGCAAAATTAAACTTAAGAAAAACTTATTAGGTTATTGTCTAAAAGATGGAATGTCAAATTAATCAAGATATGTATAGACTGAAGATTATTAATGAATATTAGAAAGGTATTTTTTGTTTGATTGATAGAATAAGAACTGTATTGATCTGAATATGACATTAGATCTTATGGGGGAAAGAGAGGGAATTTTGTTGTTGAAATACTTTGAGATTTGTACTGATGATATTTAAATGTAATGGAATCACGATGCTCAACCGCCATGCTACTTTTCAAATATGTAAATGCAATATTGGAAAATTAATAAAAAACTTGGATGGAAAAAAAATACACTTCTTTCCTCCCGCCCTCCTCCTCCTCCTCCTCCTCCTCCTCCTCCTCCTCCTCCTCCTCCTCCTCCTCCTCCTCCTCCTCCTCCTCCTCCTCCTTTCACAGAGTTGACCAGCCAGATCATAATTCTTTCTCCTTACATTTTTCCCTGGGAGACTGGGAGCAAAGGAAGAATTTTAAAAAAAAAATCAGCTGTATTTTCTATCCTTTGTGAGAAACAAGAGAGGAAAGGAGAATCAAGCTGAAATTTCTTAAAAAAAAAAAAAATCAGGATTTTCGCCCTTCGGTCATTCTTATCCTCCTGGGGAAAAATATTCTACAAGTATTCTCCTCTGAGGGGGGGGGCAATCTCCTCTTTTCCACTGACCCTCAATTCCACTGACCCTCAATTCATGAGGATGACTCCTCAGTTGATACCAAAAGTGCCAGCAGAAAGGGTTTCTTAGAGGGGAAGAAAACAAGCCATAGAGGTATCCATAATAAACTGTTATCAGCAAAGAAATCTTGAAGAATTACTTCTGTGATGAGCTGGGGGAAATATTCTGGAAATGTTCTCCCCAAGGCATAGAAAAGCTGGAGAACGTCCAAGGCCGTCTGCACTGGTTTCCTCTCCCCCAAAAGAAGACATCTGCAGAGCACTCCTGTTGAGAAATCTTGATTTTTTTTCCCGTGGGATTTGCTATTCCCTGAAATATACACAGGACTACAGCTTGAGGACTCAACTACACGTTACACTGATAGCAAAGGTGGCACTCAGCCACAGACTTGGTGAGGTTTGTTTGTTTGTTTATTTATCTATCTATCTATCTATCTATCTATCTATCTATCTATCTATCTATCTATCTATCTATTTATTTATTTATCTTATCTATCTATCTATCTATCATCTATCTATCTATCTATCTATCATCTATCTATCTATCTATCTATTTATCTATCTATCTATCTATCTATCTATCTATCTATCTATCTATCTATCTATCTATCTATTTATTTTCATTTCATCAACCTTTTGGCTTGCCTGGTCTGCACTGAGTGAATAGGAACTGTCTCAGACTGCATATAACAGTGATGGAGAACCTTTTAGAGACCGAGTGCCCAAACTGCAACCCAAAACCCACTTATTTATCGCCGGGTGCCAGGTGGGACGTGGCCCACTGGGTGGGCATGGCTGTGGTGGTCATGGCAGATTGGGTGGGAGTGGCCAAGGTGAGCGTGATCACCTCGATGTTGCTCATGGGGAGGGACGGGGGCCGGGCAGGGTTGGGGGAGGGCTGGGGGTCTCTGCCAGGTGGGGCAGTGGGCAGGAGGCTCATCCTGCGGGGTGAAGCGAGGCAAGGCAAGGCAGGGCGGGGGTGCCATTGTCACAGGGCAAGGTGAGGCAGGGGCCGGGGCAGCTGCTGCCTGACACCATCGGCCTCTGCACATAGAGGCCAGCGAGCACATGGATGCTGGGATGCATCCAGCCATGTGGGACCTTGGCGAGTTAGCGGGCGGCTGGTTGAAGAGGGATGGTTGCCATCTCCAGGGCATGGCCTGTGTGCCCACAGAGAGGGCTCTGAGTGCTGCCTCTGGCACGCGTGCCATAGGTTCGCCACCATTGGCATATAAGATATATAATATAATAACTATCAGTAAAAAAAAGTCACATAATAATATTTAACCTTATGGGGTCGCATAACTAGCTGTTCAGGGCTGTGGGCCATGGGTTGTACACACTGATTTAACTCAAACTGTACTGAGGTGATTATTTATTTATTTATTTATTTGTTTGTTTTGATTTCTATGCCGCCCTATTCCGAAAACTCAGGGCGGCTTACAACATAATCAGTAGCATATAGAAATCAAATACATTATAAAACCCCTAAATTAAAACCAATCATCCGAAACAAACTTACAACAAACATACACTGGCTGGGGCAAGGTGTCAACTGCCCCAGGCCTGCCGGCAAAGATGTGTCTTTAACAGTTTGCGAAAGGCAGAGAGGGTGGGGGCAATACGGACCTCTGGGGGGAGTTGATTCCAGAGGGCCGGGGCCGCAACAGAGAAGGCTCTTCCCCTAGGCCCCGCCAGGTGACATTGTCTGGCTGATGGGACCTGGAGAAGGCCGACTCTGTGGGCCCTAACCGGTCGCTGGGTTTCATGCGGCAGAATACAGGGGAAAACAGGTGAATCTTTCCTTTTTCAGATCAGGGTTTGATTCCGATCCCTCCTTTCTCCCCCCCCCACCCTCCATCCAATGATTTAAAATGGTGACTCATGTCAAAAATATCTAATCCTCCTACAGTGTTAATGCCAGCTGCTATATTAGAGCCGTGGTGGCACAGTGGTTAGAATGCAGTTCGTCAGTTCGATTCTCACCGGCTCAGGGTTGACTCAGCCTTCTGTCCTTCCGAGGTCAGTAAAATGAGGACCCAGATTGTTGGGGCCGATAGGCTGACTCTGTAAACTGCTGAGAGAGGACTGTAAAGCACTGTGAAGTGGTATATAAGTCTAAGTGCTATTGCTATTGTTATTAACAGGGCAATTTTTAGTAGCTTTTCAGCTGGGAAGGATATGGTTAAAGTTGTCCTCCTCAAGCTATGGATTTCCCATAGCAAATGTCCAACTTCCATTCTACCTAAACAACCAGATGGGAGATGCCATCTAATTACCGGTGGTGGAGCTCTAACTAGTGATTAGTTGGTTCCCTCTGCAATTTAGTGTTCTCAGGATGGCCATATCGCCCAGGCAGCTCCATTTTTCAACAAAAGGGAATGGACTCTGCTGACCTCTCAGCCTCTGTTGGGAAGCATCTGCTGCCTGAGGTAACTACCTGATTCTGCCAGCCTGGTAGAGTTGACCTTCATGACGATGCCTCAACCATTATTCTTCTTTTGGCAAGCCAGGAAGAATGCTAAGCCTGTACTCTTTGCAGCTGCCCCATTTGTGAAACGGAGGGAAAGCAGAATAAACGTTTATTAAAACCTAAGTCACCCTGGCAAAGAGAATCTATTCTGGTCTAGCGGTCTCCTGAAATGTTGAGATAGACACTCTCAGAACACCCATCAATTCCTGTACATTTCCAGTTGCAAATTGTGGAATATGCGCTTCCATTACATCAGCGGTTCTCAACCTGTGGGTCGCGACCCCATTTGGGGTCGAACGACCGTTTCACGGGGGTCACCAAACACGGCAGTCCACCATTTCTTTCCCCATTTTTCCCCCATTTCCTCTCGGCCATCGCACGTGCGCCGCGCATGCGCAATTCGGCCCGTCGTGCCGCACATGCGCAGTTTGGGTCGTCGTGCGTGCTCCGTGCATGCGCAATATGGCCCGTCATGCCGCGCATGCGCGGTTCGGGCCATCGCGCGCACGCATGCGTGATTCGGTCCATCGCACCGCACATGCGCGGTTCAGGCCATCGCGCGCACTACGCATGCGCGGTTCAGACCATCGCGTCGCGCATGCGTGGTTCAGGTCGACGCATGTGCTGCGCATGCACGGTTCGGGCCGTCGTGCCGCGCATGCGCGGTTCGGGCCGTCACGCACGTGCTACGCATGCGTGGTTCGGTCCATCGCACCGCACATGCGTGGTTCGGGCTGTCGTGCGCACGCTGCACATGCGCGGTTCAGCCCGTCGCTCCGCGCATGTGCGGTTCGGGGCATCGCGCCGCGCATGCGCGGTGCAGGTCGGGGTCGCGCCGCACATGGGCGGCGCAGGTAGGGTCTCGCCCTGATAAAGGTTGAGAACCGCTGCATTACATCATCACCTTGTGCACACAGTGAGTGGTGCCCAGAATGATGCAAGGAACCATTTGCAGTTTTATTGTGTGGAGCGCAAGTGGGGGGGGGACTTCTGTCCCTTACAATAGCTCCCCAAGATGCAACCACTAACATTTGGCTGCAAACTGACTGAATTTATCTTCATCTGTTTGTTTTTCAAACAAGAGTGGGTAGGGAGGCAGGATCCTTCTGGAAAACCAACATTTCCATTTGAAACATCATTCTGAAATGCTCCCAGATGGCCTGAAATTGCACTGCTGAAATTCAGCCATTTTGTTGTCAACAATTAACATAATTTGAGATTTCTCTTCTCTTCTTTTCTCCTCTTCTCTCCTCTCCTCTCTTCTTCTTCCATTCCATCCCATTATTATCCTATCCTATCCTATCTATCCTATCCTATCCTACCCTACCCTATTCTCCTCCGCTTGGGAAAGGAAGCACTCCAAAATGGAGGGGAATGTTAGATCAGATGGCCAAGTTGTAGCCTTGTCTTTTCACATGTATTTCACACCTGGTATAGAAAGGCATATATACCAATATATTTTGCACACCTTGTTATATGCAAATTACAAAAACAACCTCTCTTCCAGAGTGTAGTTTTTGTAAAAACAGCAACCCTGAAATATGGCAAGGCAAGAAAAGAGGAAGGACAGGTCCCCCAGCCAAATGCTGGACCTCAAATTATGCAAACCCATTTTAGGTATGCAATCCAGACTCCCCTATAACAGACTGATATGCAAACCAGACTCCCATGTAACCTTATTGCTGTCTGTACAGCAGTAAGCAACTTCCTGATAGCTACTTTCTCCAAGTCGGTGTCACGGACCTGTCCTTCCTCCTCGTTTCCTCGGATTTTCCGTGTAGTCCTGTAAGCTGTCATATTTTCCCCAGGAGGAATGGCTGAGCTTATGGTTAAGGAATGTTGATTGAGGCTCTACTGACACATATAGGTCAAAACAAAATTGTGCACTGGAGAAAGTCTGCTTATTTGAATCTCCCAAAGGGGTTAATAACACCGACCTTGAGGTTAGGAGGCTAACTAAAATGGCTTGCCTGCACACCCCTTTGAACTGATTAGACTGCCCAACAGAAAACCAACTCTCCACTCTTGATTTCAGTGTCAGGCTAAAGTCAACCCATTCTTTCACTCCACAAAATGAATCCTTTTCTACAAGGGGGCAGGGTTGATTGTTACTGAATATTGACAATGCTTGGCCCTTTGTGCATCGCTTGGATGAGTGACATTAATGATTAAAATAGCAAGAACAACCTAAGCTTAGAAACATGGAAGCTATTTATGTATAAGGAATATTAGCAGAGATTAGAGTTGTTGTGTCTTATTTATGCCGATATATAGTCTGGCTTTTGCTAGTTTTATCAGCAAAGGACAACCTTGGGCCACAAAGCCATAACTGTGAGGCAGGAGGCTGAGAGGAAATTGAATGGATAAAGCTGAACAGGACTTACACACACACACACACACACACACACACACACAGAGAGAGAGAGAGAGAGAGAGAGAGAGAGAGAGAGAGAGAGAGAGAGAGAGGTAGTAGATAGATAGATATGATAGAAAGAGACAAACAGACAGACAGAGAGTTGAGAGAGAGATAGACACAGAGAGAGAGAGATAGACACACACACACACAGAGAGAGAGAGAGAGAGAGAGAGAGAGAGAGAGAGAGAGAGAGAGAGAGAGAGAGAGAGAGAGAGAGAGAGAGAGAGAGAGAGAGAGAGAGCAGCTACACATAAGTAGCTGAGTTTTTCCAGTACCCTGGGAAGGGCAAGTCTAATTTTTTTTTAAATTGAGGTCTTGGCAAAATGTCCATTTGTCACTAGGTCCCATTTTATGTGGATTAGACCAAGTAAGTATGTCTTTTTCCCCCTCTATTCCACCATCTTTATAATTCACAATCTTGGTGGCATAGCCTCATTGAAAAAAATGCAAAATGCCAACTCCAGCACCAAGCTGCCTCATGTTCATTGAGCACCAAGAACAATCCTGTATTATCCATGAAAGCTGATTGGGTGACTTTGGGCAAATCAACAGGAGACTGTGAGTTCTAGTCCCACTTTAGGCATGAAAGCCACCTGGGTGACTCTGATGCCTTGAGATATTTGTAAATATAATAAAGGTGGCATACCAAATAAACAAATGTGCTAAAACAGAGCACTGACATTGGAAATGCCAGAAGTTGTACAGCCTGAGCCACTCCACACATTTTTCCCAGGGCTGAAATCCTTTCCAGAATAATAACCAGTTATCATTTTGGATATGGGACAAGAGAGAGGTTATTAAATATGTTAGGTTTAGAGTAACTAATGTAATTTAAATTTAATCAAAGGCCCTTTTGGTTCCTCTTTGTTCTTCCCCCAGGGACTTCTGGGCCAGCAAGCTCCATTTTTAAAGACCAAGTTCAGTTCTCAGCCCAAAAAGGCTTCTGTGTTTCTCAAAGAAGTGCCCTACAGAAAAAAGAAGAGTCGTATGTGCAAGAAATAATTATTACAAAAAAAAAATTAAGTAACCTGAGCAGTGGTTGGTCTGGCTGGCAGAATTCTTGGGAGATTTTGAGCCTGTCGTTTGAATGACTCACCAGCGTGCCATGCAATATGTACATCACCAGCTGTTTTTACATTTCAAGTTAAATTGCAAGAAAACCCTTTTTAGGGTGGGTGCTCTCTCTTTTTTTTAAAAAAAAATTAGACTTGCCCTTCCCAGGGTACTGGAAAAACTCAGCTACTTATGTGTAGCTGCTCTCTCTCTCTCTCTCTCTCTCTCTCTCTCTCTCTCTCTCTCTCTCTCTCTCTCTCTCTCTCTCTCTCTCTCTCTCTCTCTCTCTCTCTCTCTCTCTCTCTCTCTCTCTCTCTCTCTCTCTCTCTCTCTCTCTCTCTCTCTCTCTCCTTTAGCCAGGCTTAATTCTGCATTGCTTGAGAAACTGTTGGAGAATTTCTCTTCCTAAAATTTAGTGGAGAATTTTGAATCTCAGCCTAGCAATAAGAGAACATCAGCTGGATGGCCCCAAGCTCTGAGTAAATCTGCTGAAATCATCGTAATCATTTTATTTTTTTTTACTCTACAGAAATAAACCAAATTATGCCTAGACTATATTTTCCCCAGTGACATTTTCTGATGGGGGAGAAAAAAAAACCTAAACAAAATCAAAATGGTTTTCTCTCTCCTCTCTATTCTCATTCGTTCTTTGGACCCCTTTTCCTTCTCTCTTTGATTAATTAGTTTGTTAGTTGTTATGGCAACTATGCATTGCTCTAGGCATCCGACGAAGTTACAGATCAAGCTGCAAACAGAAATGTCTAAAGAATATAGATGGGTTTTCTTGGGTTATTTAAATCCTGTTCTACCTCTCTCACCCCCCCCCACCCCCACTCCCCTGTCCCCATATGGTCCACTGCTCCAACTATCCAGGCTGTTTATTAATGTCCCGGCATCTTGTCTGAGACATGGGCAAATGAAGAATCAGCTACTTTGGGCTTTACAAGCCTTTCTTTCCAGCCTAGGGCACTGTGTGACATTCAAGGGACTGATGCATTTTACAGTAATAACAGGCACCCCCTGCACACAAAATGTGATTTCGGAAGAAGCCTGACAATATAATAGCAGATCTTAGTCCAATGCTGCTTTTCCTGCGCTGGCTTTTAACAAACCCCAGGTACATATTGTGGATTTTCACTCTGGCTCTCTGACCGTCACATTATTATTTCCACCAACTGGTAACAGTATTTTATTTCAATGTGTTGCGTTGGACAGTTGATATATAGATCAATATTGAACAGCCAAAAAGTTATGTAGTTTAATTTTTCCCAGGATTTGATCACCGATATGCAACGTTATTTCGTACCTGGGGTTATCTAGTAGTTTGCATGAGGCAGTATTTTATGATTTGCTAGGATTTTGACAATTAACCGGGATATATTTCATATCTGAACTTCTCCCAAGAAATGAAAAGAGATGGCAACCTATCCTTGATTTGCTTCCACAGTGAAAATCGCTATGCAAATGTTGATGTTTTGAAATTCAAATGGCAATGTTAAGTCATTGGAACGGTGGATGCATATTTTGACAGTTTTCACCTTTGTTCATGGAGGTGAAGGGGTATGGAAAGAAGGTAAGTCCCATTCTGCAGGAAAATAGAACAGTAGGAGAAGAAATTATAAAGGGGTATTGTGTGATGGTGCAAAAGGTAGCTGTAAGAAAAGAAACTCAATCTGTCTTTTGTGTTCCTATAGCTACTTGCTATAGACATGTATTGTGCAAGGAATTCTTCTTGGTGTCAGGCCCAACCCAAGAACATCTTAGAATAATGTGAGAGTATAGGCTGCTTGCAAAAACCAATAGCAATAGCACTTAGACTGCTTCACAGTGTTTCCATAGCCCTATCTAAATGGTTTACAGAATCAGCAAATTGCCCCTCCCCCCAAAAGAAAAATCTGGGTCCTCCTTTTCCTTGGAAGGATGGAAGACTGAGTCAACCATGGGCTGGTGAGAATCGAACTGCTGGCAGTCGGCAGAATTAGCCTGCAATACTGCATTCTAACCACCCATGCCACTGCAGCTCTTGGTGGCCAACACCTGGACTCCTGTTCCTTTAAGACAGCCCAGAAGCTGGTGGTGTTGATGTGAGAATGAAGGTGTTTTATGTTTCTTTGGGAAACTAAAACAGTCTGAAGCAGCCTAAGGCAAATAGAAGAGTTACTGTTCTTCAGAAGTAGGGCTCATAAAGGGAACTAATGGAAGAACAGGAGTTGGAGCAGGGTTAAGGTAGGCCAAGCAGCATAAATGCTCCACTCATCTCAGTTCAAGGTTACTGCAGACATTAGCTAGTACTGCTGGGAGCCAGGAAGGAATTTTCCATATCTGCCAGATTATACAAGTGTATACGACCCCTACAGCTTTGTCATATAGCAAAGGCTAAGATATCTTGAAGGTGACCTCATTTATGCCTTTACATGAAGTCAGGAGTTTGAATAGTGACTGTCCAAGAATTTTTGGAACTGTTCTATAGAACTGTTCTATTTGTTTATATAAGCATCCGTATGCTCCTGGTTCCAAAGACTAAATGTGAAGAATAAAAGCCCATAAAAAAGAAAGCAATTCTTAACCACCAAGAAATCAAATCCCCTATAAAATAATAAATTAAAATAAAACATTGTCTAAGGAAAACAAAAAAAAAAAAGCCATCCAAGCCATGATTAGCTTCCAAAACCTTGAGAACATAAGCCTTGAACAAATAGCTATGGAGCTTCTCAGCCATCCAGGACTTGGTTGTCCCAAAAGTGCTTTTTCAAAAGGCAATTGGACTTTGTTTTTTCCTTGAAGATGTTTCGCTTCTTATCCAGGAGGCTTCTTCAGAAGGGAGCTGAAGAAACTTCTTGGATGAGAAGCAAAACATCTTCAAGGAAAAAACAAAATCCGGTTGCCTTTTGAAAAAGCACTTTTGGAACAGCCTTGAATCTAGCTAATCAGCGGGAGATTCCTTATGACACTAGGAAGCAAACTGTTCCACAATGTGAAGAAGGATCCCTTCTGGGCTTGCTCCAAACTCTTCCATTCATGTTGTAGAGTGGGGCCTTTTAGCATCCCTTCTCTGGATAAATTCGCAGGCTTGACAGGTGCTGTTCAGAAGAGGTGGTGCTGAAGCAGACAGTTGCCAAGCCACCTGCAGTTTTATAGGTTAACATCAGCACTTTGAATTGGACTGGGAATCTATTGTTAACCAAAGCAGTGATTAAAGCCCCATCTTATGCTATGGTACTAAGCTTACCTATTTCCATTAGTCCCTCTACTCCATCTGTCAGATGGAGTTTCTAAGCATTTTTTACCGCAGCCTCCCTTAAAGTGTATTGCAATGCTCTTATGATATGGCGAGAAGGGCATAAGTCACTTTCTCTATTCAGAAAAGCCTGCAGTTGGTGCAACAGATGAAGTTAGGCAAAGCCTCCCCTGGCTACCGCTTTCACCTGCTGCTTAAGCAGGAACTGTGAGCTGTTAATAGAGAATACCCAGGTCACAACTGTTTATTCAGAAGGAGTGCAATCCCATCCAGAGCTAACCTTGCATCTGGAATGCAGCCAAATCAATTACCTATTAAGAGCTCTCCAGCTTGCTGAGATTTGCCACTCTTACAGTCATTGCATGGGTAGGCAATTGTATTTAGTCATATTCACTCTTTCTTTAGTGCCGCCACAACTCTACTGTAGGTTTCTCTTCTGCCATTTCTCCCAAAGGTCTTAAGTAAACCAAGGAGTCTCCTGGGATCTGTAACCAGAGAGAGGTTGTTTAGATGCAATATCAGCCAATGCCCTTATCATCTCCAAGTTCAAGAGCCCGGCAAAGCATAAGATAGAACTACATGGTCTCAGACCTTCTCAGACTATTCAAGGGATCCATTATTTATTTATTTATTTATTTATTTATTAGACTTATAAGCCGCTCTTCTCCAGGGGACCCAGAGCGGCTTACAACATAGATAATAACAATCGCATTAAAGTCTAATATAAATTAAATTAAAATGATCATAAAGTAAAAACAATACCCCAAATTTTTAATAATAATAAAAAAAAAACATTCATCCAACATTCAGCACCAATCATTCCCAGATCTGCCGACACAAATAAGTTTTTAATTCTTTTCGGAAGGCCAGAAGAGTGGGAGCGGTCCGAATCCCCGGAGGGAGCTGATTCCAGAGGGTAGGGGCCGCAACAGAGAAGGCCCTTCTCCTGGGGCCCGCCAGCCTACATTGACTGGTCGACGGGACCCGGAGAAGACCAACTCTGTGCTCTCTGACCGGTCGTGATGAGGTATGAGGCAAAAGACCTGCAAGTAACCTGGTCCTAGGCCATGTAGGGCTTTAGGTTCCCACATCCCCCAAACTCAGGTGTGGCAACAATGTCCTTATGAACAATGAAATGATTGGGCCATCGCAAAGCACCCTCCATTTTCAGATGATGCCTAATCTACTATAAGATGAAAACCACTAACATGGGACCACTAATATGAGCTGGGCATGAGATAAGCTGGGACAAACCTATAGTTGCCATTAAAAATTATGAAATCACTCACCAGGACATAGAGATTGAAAACTCACAATTCATATTACTTTACTTTACTTTATTCACACTTATATGCCGCCCCTCTCCGAAGACTTAGGGTGGCTCACAACAATAATACAATAACAATTTTAAAATTAACCACATTCATACCACATACAAACACAATCAATTCGCAGTCGCTGATGGAGGGACACTCCTAGGGCCCAGGGGCAGAGCACAGCTCATACGCCCCAAGCCTGTCGGCATAGATGTGTCTTCAGCCCTTTCCGGAAAGCTAGGAGGGAGGAAGCAGTACGAACCTCTGAGGGAAGCTGGTTCCAGAGGGCTGGGGCAGCAACGGAGAAGGCCCTCGCCCTAGGCCCCGCCAGATGACATTGTTTAACAGACGGGACTCGTAGGAGGCCAACCCTATGTGCCCTGACCGGTCGCTGGGATTCATGAGGCAGGAGACGGTCCCGCAAGTATCCTGGTCCATTGCCATAAAGGGCTTTATAGGGGTCCAATATTAGCCAGAGGGGCTCCTACTCCAGTCCAATTATGCATAGGCTTAACTGTTACTTGGCATCATTGGGTTGGTACAATACTAGCAGATCTGTCTTGTGCATAAGGCCAAGCCTAACATTAAAGCACCTATGAGCTGTGATGGCGCATGGTTAGAATGCAGTTTGGCGGTTCGATTCTCACCATCTCAAAGTTGATTCAGCCTTCCATCCTTCTGAGGTTCGTAAAATGAGGACCCAGATTGTTGGGGACAAGATGCTGACTCTGTAAACCACTTAGAGAGGGCTGTAAAGCACTGTGAAGCTGTATATAAGTCTAAGTGCTATTGCTATTGCTACACTTGATGAGTTGTGCCCAGTGTATTTGATCACTGTCTCATGAGAGATATTGCTATATCTCTTCCTCAAACTCAGCACCATGGCTGTGGCAGTACCAGCCCTCGCTCAACTAGTTTCTTTTTTTTTTATTTTTTTTTAAAATAAACTTTATTAAATATATACAAACATTAAAAATACAAAAGTACAATACATAAAACAAAAACATAGAACATACATCAATTATAATGTATCCTAAGTTAATATCTATATTTGTAAACAAACAACATTCAACAGCAGTATCAACTGTTCAGTTGATTCTCATTCATGTGCAGTCCGGTTCCCAAGTCCATACCGTACATAATATAATTGTGTCTTATAAACTAAATAGATAACAAATATACACAACATATATTTATCTAAGGGAGATTATCACATATTTCGATTTTAGGTGATATATCATAATTTTCGGAGTTCTTATCAAAGTATGTCGGTAGGTTTTTCTTTTATTTAGGTCAGAGGATGAATAAGATTGTCGTCTATATCTTATTTATTTATATTGCATTTTATTTATATTTTTAGGGTTCCAAATATTTTTTTGCCTCTAGCCATTCGTACCATTTATCCCAGGTCCTATAGAATATTGTATCTTCCTTGTTGCGTAATTTGAGAGTTAATTTGTTCATCTCGGCTACTTCGTTTATTTTGCTGATCAAATTCAAGGTTGATGGGGTTTTTTCAAGTTTCCAGTGTTGGGCTTAAACTAATCTGGCAGCTGTAATTATGTGTATTGTTAGGTATCTATCTTCTTTAGTTGTCTTATATCTTATTATTCCTAATAAGAATAGTTCGGGGTTCATTGGGATTATTTGGGTAGTAATTTGTTCAAGGTATTTTTTGATTTTTTTCCAAAAATTTTTGGCCTGCGTACACGTCCACCAAAGGTGGTAGTATGTCCCAATTTTGACTTTACATTTCCAACACTTGGGGGATGTATTAGGAAACATTTTTGCCAATCGATCTGGGGGAAGATGCCAGCGATAAAACATTTTAAGTATATTCTCTTTGTAGGCGGATGAGATAGTAAGTTTATAATTACTGTTCCAAATTTTTTCCCATTCTGCCAAATAAATTGTGTTTCCTATATTTTTTGCCCATGCAATCATGTTACCTTTAACTTCTTCTTTACACATTTCATCATATAATAAAACTTTATATAATTTAGAAATAAGTTTTTGGTCCACTCCTAATAATATTTTATCTAATTTGTTCATTTTTTGAAATCCATGCTTTTGATCTTCCGTATATTTTGAATTAATTTGAAAGTATTGCATCCAGTCTAGAGTGATTCCTTTTTCTTTTAAAATTTGCATTGAAATTAATTGATTATCTTCTGTTAGGATTTGGTGGTATGTCATTATTGTGTTGGGGTTTAATAAATTAGGATATGTTGTGGATTCATTTGGAGAGAACCATCTTGGTATTTTAATATAAAATTGTCTTTTAATTTGGAACCAAATTTCTAATAAATTTTTCCTTATGTAGTGTTGTTTAAATTGTATGTATGATTTATTTTTTGTCCCAAATAAAAAGGAGTGCCAGCCAAATTCAAGATTAAAGCCTTCTAAAATTAGTATTCTCCTATTTTTAAGTTGTATCCAATCTTTGATCCAAACCAGTGCAGATGCTATATAGTATAGTTTCCAATTTGGGAGTCCCATTCCACCTCTTGATTTGTGGTCTTGTAGGTGTTTAAGCTTAATTCTTGCTTTCTTTTTGGCCCATATAAATTTATGTATTATTTTATCTAATTTATCAAAAAATTCTTTATTTAACCTAATTGGAGCTGTTTGAAATAAGTACAGTATCTTTGGAAGCACATTCATTTTTATTACTGCAATTTTCCCTAATAATGATATCTGGAGTTTGGACCATTTGTCTAAATCTACGCTTATCTTTTGTATTACTACGTCATGGTTATCTTTTTTTATCTTACTACATTTGGCCGAAAGTGTTAATCCCAAATATTTGGCTTTCTTTACTGTTTCTATTTCTAAAATATTTTCTAATTCTTGATTTAAATTGGAGTTCATATTTTTGGTTATTATTTTAGTTTTATTTTTATTAATTTTTAAGCCTGCCACTTGACCAAATTTTTCAATTTCCTCTATTAAAATTAAAGCTGATTCTAAGGGGTCCTCAATTATGAAAGCCATATCATCCGCATATGCTTGTAGTTTATATTCTTCTTTTCTTACCTTCAGTCCTTTAATTTCTTTCTTTCTCCTTATATTTATTAGCAAGGCTTCCAAAGCGAGTATAAATATCAGTGGAGCTAGGGGACAACCTTGTCGGACTCCTTTTTCTATTTTAATTTTATTTGTTAATTCTGAATTTATAATAATGTTGGCAAATTGTTGATTGTATATTTCTTTAATTAAATTTGTAAATTTATTTCCAAATTCCATTTTATTTAATTGTGTGGTGAAAAAAGGCCAGTTTATCTTGTCGAAGGCTTTTTCTGCGTCCACCAAAATAAATGCGACTTGTTTTTCAATATGTATGTCATAATATTCTATTGCGTTTAATATTATTCTTGTATTGCTTCTAATATGTCTATTGGGTAGAAAACCATTCTGATCGGGGTGGATAAATGTATTCAGTATTCTTTTAAACCTTGCTGCCATGATTGCTGCAAATATTTTATAATCTGTATTTAAAAGTGAAATTGGGCGGTAATTTTGAATTTGATGTTTATTAATTAAATCTTTAGGTATTAAACTAATATATGCGTCTTTCCAAGATTCTGGTATTTTACTTTTATCTAAAATATAATTAAATAGTTCCAGAATCAATGGTGCTAGAAGATCTATTAAAATTTTATATAATTCTGATGGGATACCATCTGGACCAGGAGTTTTATTGTTTTTTTGAGCCTGTATCACGTTTTCTAGCTCTTCCAGAGTTATTTTTTTATTTAGCATTGCTCTTTCTTCTTCTGTAATTCTTTGTAGGTCAGTTCGTTCTAAATATTCGTCAATTTTTCTTTGTTCAATTTCTTCTTTTTTATATAAGTTTGAATAAAAATCTATTACTATATCTTCCTTTTTTTGAGCATTGTTTTGTCTTTCACCTTTATGATCTATTAGAGTTTCTATATTTCTTTCTATTCTTTGTTTTGCTGTTTTATGAGCTAACCATCTACCCGGTTTATTTGCATATTCAAAAAAGTTTTGTTTTGTGGCTTTTAAATTTTTTATCATTTCATTTTGTGTAATAAGATTTATTTTATGTTTATTAGTATTTAATTCTTCTAACATTTTAACATTTGAGGGGTCTCTGTGTAATTGTTTTTCCAAACTATTTATTTTCTCTGTAAATTCTTCTATATTTTTCCGTTTTGTTTTGTTTAGAAAAGCTGAGTATGAAATTGAGAGCCCTCGTATATAGATTTTCATGGTATCCCATAAGTTTAGTAATCAATAAAATTGTGACCCAGCTATAATCTGACATTTTGCCCTCTTTCTTGCATGCTCTGATGGAAATTGCATGGTGCTATCATCTCCATGGGAAAAAAAAATAAAAGTTAATGTACATATCTTGTTCTTCTTTTTCCTGACCTTTCCACAGAGGATATTCAGAGAAGATTCACGCTCTCCAGAATTCTAATTGGTCTTTTCTTGTGACCTTTACAGCAATAATGTATAGGTGTTTTTTTTTTCCCTGAACCCTGGTAGCCTTTGTTTACCACTTCCAGCTGTAGCATCTGAAGATACAGCAGTCTGTATCTTCCTCCCTCCCATTTTCACTCACGAAAGTTGGAACTTCTGGTGGGCTTGAATGATTGCTTGCTCGCTCTCATCCCTCGCTGAATGCCCTTATTTTATTTTATTTATTCATTTTATTTATTTATCTCTCACCTTTGTTATTTTCACAAACAACCCAAGGTGGCAAACATATCTATCTCACCTTTCTCTTCCTATTTTCCCCACAACAACAACCCTGTTAGGTGAGTTGGGCTGAGAAAGGGAGGGTTGGCCCAAGGTCATCCAGCTGGCTTTCATGGCCAATGCAGGATTTGAAGTCATGGTCTCTTGCTTTCTAACCTGGTGTCTTAACCACTAGAACAGGGGTAGGCAACCTTGGCTCTTTTATGACTCATGGACTTCAACTTCCAGAATTCCTGAGCTAGCATGGCTCAGCTTAGAAACCTCTCCCTTTCCCCTCAGCATGGCTGGCTCAGGAATTCTGGGAGTTGAAGTCCACGAGTCATAAAAGAGCCAAGGTTACCTACCCCTGGACTAGGCCTAGGCCGCTTTATGACTCATGGACTTCAACTCCCAGAATTCCTGAGCCAGCATGGCTCAGCTTAGAAACCTCTCCCTTTCCCCTCAGCATGGCTGGCTCAGGAATTCTGGGAGTTGAAGTCCACGAGTCATAAAAGAGCCAAGGTTACCTACCCCTGCACTAGACCAAACTGGCTCTCAAACTTTGGAATGGGACAATTGGTCATGGCCACATAGCTATGATGACTTCACCCTCACCTCTCTGACTCAGCTGACTCACTGTGGATGTTCCTCCCCGGCTGGTCCCCACAGACACTTAACCACACACACACGCCACTTAAGGCAACCCACCATGGACCCTCTCCCATGACTGGCCCTCTCCCAGTGCTATACCACCACCGGTACTACTTCACTGCTTCTCCCATGCTGTCTAGTCACAGGCGATGCACCGCCACATAAATCTCCATGGCCAATTCCCCTGCAGGACGATTAGTCCTGCTTGTGGTGTGCCCACCCACGGGAGGTGCAGGGAGCATTGGTGGCAGGCATTTCATGAGCAAGTGCTTGTGGGGAAGTGCCTATGGAGGCACAGGGGACTGTTGCAGAAGGCGGAGCAAGGGTGCCATTGGGATCCTTGACCCAGGGGTGCTTACAGGTGGCATCAGCAGCAGGTGGTGCTGTGGTGGGCACGCCTGGAAGTGTCTGCGGGATCATGGCCTCTGTGAGGCGCAGGGGACATCGGTGGCAGGTGGGGCAGGACAGGGCAGGCACTCAAACTTCTCCTGTTGTTATTTTTGTAGGATGAGGTCTTGCATCCTACCCTACAATCAGAAGCAAGTCATGTTCTTAAGATGTTAGCCCCACATGTGATTTTTTAAAGCATTTTGTTTCCCTAAGAAAGTGGTAAAATCTGGGAATGCTTAGAAAATAATTGCCTCTCTAAAACTTGCACGGACTTCAGTAGCTCTAAGCTCATCTTCCTGGACAATTTAATATCCCTCCAGGCAATAGAATGACCATCATTGTGATTGAATTAGGCATTACTTTAGGAACAATGTATTCTTGGAGAACATTGCACTTCTCTTAGTTTCTTTCTCCCACAGGTCGTTGTGCCTGTGTCCCTTCAGTCTGCTATCTCTACACAAGCCTGACAGATACAAATCCACAAGATTTACAACTTGGATTCCTATTTTATCCAGAGAAATACAGAAAACAACAGACTAATCAGTGGAGTTTATTTATCTGCATGGATGTGCAATTCAGACCCTGAATTAGAGAGGTGGTCAGCTTCTGAAGCTCGCCCCCTCCCTTTTTTCCTTTGACCTGTGGAAATCCTCCTAGTGTGTCACCAAAATTCAGAGCAAAATATGGAGATGGTACATGTCAGTGTTCTCGGCTTTAATTAGAATAGAAACAGAAACCTCAAGAACTTGCAAACCTATACAATTTCAGACCCACCATCTTACAGAATAACAGATTTGGAAGAGACCTTAGAGGTTTTCTAGTCCAACCCTATACTCAAACAGGAGACCCTATACCATTTCAGACAAATGGTTGGCCAATCTCTTCTTAAAAATGTCCAGTGTTGTAGCATTCATAACTTCTGGAGGCAAGTTGTTCCACTGATTACTTGTTCTCACTGTCAGGAAAGTCCTCCTTAGTTCTAGGTTGCTTTTTCTCCTTGATTAGTTTTCCATTCATTGCTTCTTGTCTTGCCTTCTGGTGCTTTGGAAAATAGCTTGACTCCCTCTTCTTTAGGGCAGCCCCTCAGAGATTGGAAGACTGCTATCATGTCACCCCTAGTCCTTCTCTTCATTAAACTAGACATACCCAATTCCAGCAAACGTTCTTTATATGTTCTAGCCTTCTGATCCTAGATGAGAGAGGAGGAGGGCAGAAAGGATAGAACAATGGAAGGAAGGAAGGAAGGAAGGAAGGAAGGAAGGAAGGAAGGAAGGAAGGAAGGAAGGAAGGAAGGAAAGAAGGGTCCCTTTGTTGTAGATATATTTCTGAATTTCTAATCAGATTCAATATAATCTTCTTTTGCCTAGAAGGCATAAAACTGACTGTAACTGCCTGCAATGTAGATTCTTGCTATCAATATAAAGAACTGGCCGTTCTAATTTAAGAACAAAAGTAAGGGATTTAAAGTCAGGAGCATCCAGATATTGACTATGTTCACATAATATTATAAAAAAGCCATACTACAGGTTTGAAATAATTAGGGAGATAATTCCCAACTAGAAGTATTGATACAATAGTGTTCTCGTACAAACTTACGAGGAGAGCAAGCCTTAGCATACTGTTTATAGTTTTAGTCACCACTCCCTAAGAAATCTATTACGGAGCTCAAAAAACATGCCAAAAAAGAGCAGTCTAATCATTAAGGGGATGAGAAACAAAACAATTGAGCTGTTTGGTTTGGGATGAAAATGTGAAATATAGAAGATCATACGTGGCATAGCATCAAGAGTGAAATTTTGCCGTCTCCTCCCAATGTTAAAAATTAAGGTTATCCACTGATATTAATGCAGAGAGTTTCAGGGCCAAGAAAAGGAGAAAGAGAAAGATGACATCGTTAAAATGAGGAATTCAGCTCAGTACCAGCAGTTCTGATCATGAAAGTTAATTTAGATGTTCAACATAGAGACTGGATAAATTAGTGGAAAATGAGGCTATCATTGCTTATTAATATTGATGATTGCTTACTATCTCCAGAATCATAGTTAGCATTTCTTGGGAACAACACTGGAAAGAGGCTATCCCTTTTTAGTTTAGGTAACAATGCAACTTACATCTTATGCTTAAGGATATCTAACCATGTAGTAGGGCTCTATTACCATTATCCTTCTCATCTTCCCTCTTACCTACTCCTATTGATATGACTATCCCTTTGTTGGTTGAATCTTATGATTTATGATTGTATTTATCACTTTGTTGCTTGTACGTACACCGAAAGCTTATGCACTAGAGACAAATTCCAACCACAGTTGGCCAATAAAGATTCTATTCTATTCTATTCTGTTCTGTTCTGTTCTGTTCTGCTCTGCTCTGCTCTATTCCATTCCATTGATGGGCTTTGAACTGATCCTATTAGGCTTTTCTACGTTCTTCAAACACCTAACCAAGTCAATTACATACACACAACCTGGGCCTAGTTAGAGATGGGGAGGAGGTAGGTTAGGGTTTTTTGAAGCCTGATAATTTGATTAATCAATAGTTCAGTGTATGGGCAGAAAATGTGTGTTGTGTGAATGCAGCCTTTCAAAGATAACTCCTCCGAGACCTCTACAAAATAAAGGCCATATGGCCAACTTAAATTTGGTTGCCATCTGCAGTGAAATAAAAACCTTAGGGAAGAAAAAAAAATCTATGGGAGTTCTTGTATCATTTCTACATCCTCCCAAAGACATTAGCTCCAACATTTCAAAAGGCCATTTTCTGAGATCTCTGCATGCAGATGAACTCAGCATTTAGATTCCAGTCATCCAAACTTTCATTCGGTTCATTTAATGCACTTAGTCCTACCTAATAAAGAGTGTTAACACTTTATTAATAACCCTTCTGTTCTTCCTTCCTTCTTCTCTTTCTTGTTTCTTCCCTCCCTCCCTCCCTCCCTCCTTTCCCCCCTCTCTTTCTCTCCTATCTGTGACAGATGTTCCCCCAGGAAGTGGGGATAGCCTGGAGCACAAGCTATAAAACCTCCATTGGAAATAAGTTTGCTACAAATCCCAGGTTTGTGCGTTTTGAGCATAGTAGATCAATGAAACTGCCAGCCCCATTTATTCCTGCACGAATTGTAATTTTTATTTTTCCATATATGTGTTTTGTTTACGCAGCGTGAGTAGGTAGTTATTTGCTTTGTGTGTTTGAGCTCTGGTTGAAAAAAATAATAATATACAGGAAATTTCAAGCAAGCGTGCAAAGTAATTTTTCATTGGATAAAGAAAAGAAAGCAAAAGAGAGGGAATCAAATCAACTAAATAGCAGTCACCGGAATTTGTCAAAAAACGGAAAAACAAAGTTTTATGAAAGGGGCAGTAATCAATAAATCATCGCCATTCACACATCCAAACAGTGCCGTGGCACACAATTAGATAGCTAATGGTGGTGAAAATGCTCTTGTGTGCAGCTAGTGATCCTTCCCTTGAGAATGTCTTCTGCCTCTGCTCATTTACAACAAAGCTTCTGGTTTGCCGAGAGGTGTAACAGATCAAGCCAGAGCAGTCTTGAAAAATGGAAGACTTTATTTCACCGAGGAGACACTGAGGGCTGGGAAATATTGGATTCTATTTATATGCAAGCCTTCAAGTACCCTTCAAGTATTTCACTTGAGATAACTAGGGGTAGACCTAAAGCCAGGCCTGCAAATCTGTGCTCCAACCACGAAGCCGAATGTAGTCATGCATCACAGTCCATTAGGAGCTCAAAAAAGATCATGGTTTCCCTAGGGGATGAACACAACAGTAGCTACATGTTAGGGGACAGTCCTCAATTTCTAAAGCGTAGAAATCATAATCTACAATTTATGCACACGGCATCTATGGACAGCCTGAAATTTTTGTCCTCAGAATAGGATGACAGGTTTTATTATTTTATATGTGTGGTGGAATTTAGTCTGGATTCCCAGAAGGGAGGGGCTGCATTCCAGAGGACCAAGAGACAGCAAAGTTTAAATAGTTTGGTTGGGAGGAAAAGGTTCAAAACAGCTGCTCCCTAGGAGTTCCATACAGAAAAAAAATATGTTTACTACTTTTTTAAGGGACACTAACCCCAACTTACCTATCAGGTGGCTGAATATGTTTTATACAACTGTGCAAAACTTTCAATTAGATATGCTGTTTTATTGTCCTATATCTATTTCCCCTTCCCTGATAAATTGTTGTGCTAAACTATTTCTCTTTTGACTGTACTCTCTTTATTGTAAAGGCTGGTCAAATAAAGGTACTTGATTTGAAGGAGCTTCATTGATTAGAAAGGGACATCGGTCCAAGCCAGTGGTGGGATTCAGCCAGTTCACACTGGTTCAGTAGAACCGGTAGCTAAATTTTGCTGAGTTCGGAGAACCAGATGAATGCACCTTCCAGAAGTCCAGTCTAGGTCTCTGAGACCTGGAGGAGGCCTCCCAGGCCTAGAACGGCCCACCGGAAATTCGTGGATGCCACTTCTGGATGTCCTTCTAGGCCTTGGAGATCCAGGCCTGTATCCAATAAGAGAACCGATTGTTCAGGTATTTCAGTCCCACCACTGGTCCAAGCCTCAATCTAGCCAAGGAAGGATTGGATGGCTGCAGATGCAGGGAGCTATTTTAGACCTCAAGAGTCCGTTTGTAAAACATAGTTCAGCTGAATCTTCAACCTGAAGACTGTGTGCAAATTGAGGAGAGGAAAAGACTTGACATAATCATGCGATTAAAAAATCCTAAATGGACACTGGCCAGTTTGCCACTAGAACATATCAACATCATCAAGAAAATCCAAGACGCCTCCTGGTCCAACCGAATTCTCTGTGAAATTGAAATAAAACAGGATGTTACATCCAGATTACAGCCCACTGCCACTTTTCCTTTAATCTGCATTTTTTTCTAGGAAATGTTTGCCATCTTGTGGTCAGTACGAAAAATAACAAGGAATGTAAACCTTGAGGCATTTTTATGCCTTTCTTGTTCTACCTCCGCCTGGATTATGAACCCAGGGTGTGGGTTTTAGGGTCCTTCAGATGTTATTGATCCATATCTTTCAGCAGCCCCTCTCAGCACTGGTTATTGCTGAAAATTTCAACTCAGCATTCTCAAGACATTCTCAAGTCCCCTGCTTTGATATAACAGGAAAGTAAACTCAGTAACTTTGGGCCAATCCCCAGGAGACAATGAGTTCTAGTCACACCTTAGTCATGAAAGTCTGCTGAATGAATCTGTGCTAATCACCAGGAGATTGTGTGTTCTAGTCCTGCCCTAGGCATGAAAGCCAGATCAGTGACTTCAGGCCAATCACCAGGAGACTGTGAGTTCTAGTCTTGCCTTAGGCATGAACGCCAGATCAGTGGCTTTAAACCAATCACTAGGAGACTATGAGTTCTAGTCCTGCCTTAGGCATGAAAGCCACATCAGTGACTTTAAACCAATCACCAGGAGACTATGAGTTCTAGTCCTGCCTTAGGCATGAAAGCCACATCAGTGACTTTAGGCTAATCACCAGGAGACTATGAGTTCTAGTCTTGCCTTAGGCATGAACGCCAGATCAGTGGCTTTAAACCAATCACCAGGAGACTATGAGTTCTAATCCTGCCTTAGGCATGAACGCCAGATCAGTGGCTTTAAACCAATCACCAGGAGACTATGAGTTCTAGTCCTGCCTTAGGCATGAAAGCCACAACAGTGACTTTAGGCTAATCACCAGGAGACTATGAGTTCTAGTCCTGCCTTAGGCATGAACGCCAGATCAATGGCTTTAGACCAATCACCAGGAAACTATGAGTTCTAGTCCTGCCTTAGGCATGAAATCCATTTCACTGACTTTAGGCCAATCACCAGGAGACTGTGAGTTCTAGTCCTGCCTTAGACATGAAAGCCAAATCAGTGACTGTAGGCCAGTGTTTCTCAACCTTGACAATTTTAAGGCATGTGGACTTCAACTCCCAGAATTCCACAGCCAGCAATGCTGGCTGTGGAATTCTGGGAGTTGAAGTCCACATGCCTTAAAATTGTCAAGGTTGAGAAACACTGCTGTAGGCCAATCACCAGGAGACTGTGAGTTCTAGTCCTGTCTTAGGAGGAAGAGGAGGAGGAGGAGGAGGAGGAGGAGGAGGAGGAGGAGGAATATTAGGGATGTTCACTGCCTTCAGTTATTAAAGTAGGATAAAAAAATCTAAAATAAGTTCCCCAAAGCTAAGACAAAACAACAGAAACTTGGGGGGGGGGAAGCCTAATGAGAGGCTGATACTTCTTTCCTTCCTTCTTAGTAACCAGGTTAGTGCATCCTTCCCACTCAGCCCTTCCTACTTAAGGTATGTTTGTTGTTTCAGGAAATGATCGTGAAGAGAGCAAGGGATTGGGATCTCTGCAGCCGTGACTTCTTTCACTGCTGCCTCCCGTATTTCTCCTTTGGCCCTGCATTCATCATGCATCTTGGCAGCTCATCAATAATTGTGGGGAAAGTCTGGAAAGTTGTAAGCTGCCAATGGGAGGGAGGGAGGCATGGTGGGAGGAGGGGGGAAAGAGCTGGCAAATGACAGGGCCCTTATCTTAATTACTGGCTTATTTGCATTTAAATGAAGGTTATTCTATAATTACCAGCAAATGTTTTGTGCTGGAGCTGAAATACTTCTCCATGGCCTGTCAGTTCCTTTCCATTTTCATTTTCTTTCCCAGATTCTTTGGCTTTGTAACCCACACTGAGAGAGGCACTTCCCGTCAACCTGCTTTCTTGCCCGCATGGTTTGGTTAATCAACTTCATTTGCAACAGCTCCTTCTGGCCCTGGCATCTCTCATGGGGAGAGAGAAAGAAGCACAGAAAACTGGACCATGATAGAATAGAATAGAATAGAATAGAATAGAATAGAATAGAATAGAATAGAATAGAATAGAATAGAATAGAATAGAATAGAATAGAATAGAAATCTGATAGGGACCTTGGAGGTCTTCTAGTCCAGCCCCCTGCTGAAGCAGGAGAACCTATACCATCTCAGACAAGTGTCTGTCCAGTCTCTTCTTTAAAATCTCCAGTGATGGAGTGCCCATGATTTCTGGAAGCAAGCTGTTCCATTGGTTAATTGTCCTCACTGTTAGGAAATTTCTCCTTAATTCCAGGTTGCTTCTCTCTTGGATCAGTTTCCAACATTGTTTCTTGTCCTGCCCTCTGGTGCTTTGGTGAACAACCTGGCCCCCTCTGCCTTGTGGCAGCCCCTCAGATACTGGAACACTGCTATCATGTCTCCCCTATTTCTTCTTTTCTTTAGACTAGCCAAACCCAAGTCCCGCAGCCGTTCTTCGTATGTTTTAGTCTCCAGGCCTTTGATCTTCTTAGTTGCACTTCTTTGAATTTTTTTCCAAACTCTCAACATCTTTTTTTGATATGGTGACGAAAATTGGCTGCGGTATTCCAGATGTGGTCTTACTGCCTTCAACTTACAGTCGGTCAGAATATGATCTACAGTTTGATGTGGGACCTTAGAGTCACACTGAGTGGAAGATACTCTGCCCCATTTATACAGTGAGTCCCAAGCAGACACTGGAAGATGAGTCTCACCAAAAGGTGGATTTAGCTCAGAATTAGTATTGCTTTATTTCAGATCTTGGAAGCCCTGGAGTCTAAGAACCCAGGAAGTGACATGCCCTTGTCACCTCGAGATTTGACTACTGTAATGCTCTCTACATGGGGCAACCTTTGAAGAATGTCCGGAGACTGCAAGTAGTCCAGAATGCGGCCGCGCAAGCTGTCTTGGGTCTCCCAAGACATGCTCATATCACTCCAGCCCTCCGTGAACTGCACTGGCTACCAATTGGTCTCCGAACACAATTCAAAGTGTTGGTTATGACCTATAAAGCCCTTTATGGCAATGGACCAGGATACTTGCGGGACCGTCTCCTGCCCCATGAATCCCAGTGACCGGTCAGGGCGCATAGGGTTGGCCTCCTACGAGTCCCGTCTGTTAAACAATGTCATCTGGCGGGACTTAGGGCAAGGGCCTCTCCGTTGCTGCCCCAGCCCTCTGAAACCAGCTTCCCTCAGAGGTTTATACTGCTCCCTCCCTCCTAGCTTTCCGTAAAGTGCTGAAGACACATCTATGCCGACAGGATTGGGGCATATGAGCTGTGCTCTGCCCCTCGGCCCTACGAGTGTCCCACCATCAGTGACTGCGAATTGATTGTGTTTGTATGTGATATGAATGTGGTTAATTTTAAAATTGTTATTGTATTCTTGTTGTGAGCCGCCCTAGGTCTTCGGAGAAGGGCGGCATATAAGTGTGAATAAACTAAACTAAACTAAACTAAGAAAAGAGGGATAGCAGAAAAGGCAACTGCAGGTTTATTCCAGAAATGGGGAACTCCTGCTATGACCACAACAGAATCCTTCCATGCATGCAAAGGACAAGATACACCTATCTGACTCCATGCACCAACAACTGATTATCAAGGGATATTTTATTTGGAATGTAAGTTCAACCTCACAGATCAGTATCAGATGTGGCCTTAACGAGCCCAGAATGTGGCCTTAGCGAGCCCTGAAGCAGAATGATTAAGCAGAAAGCACTAAGGGAATAACACGGGGTGTTTGTGGGATGCTGCTTCCAGAAACGAGAAAAATGTTGCACAAACAAAACAAGATTAATCTTCTATCCCTCACTGGCCGGTGATCAGGATGGTCCCTGGACAGTAAATATGGTACAGACCCAAGAGTCCACCCTGGGCTCCTAACTAATTATGGCTAATTGAAGAGAGAACATGGGAAGAGGCCGATCAGCAGGAAACGTTGGCCAAGCGCCAGCCTTCTTCTCCTGGAACAGTTGTGATCGGGAAGCTGCAGCATTTAAGAATTGTAATTAATACCACAAGGAGGCAGGAGTGGGGAGAAAAGAAAGCTTTAATTTTCTGTCCCCTCCTGTTCCATCAAATGTTCCTTGGAGAGGGTTGAGAAACCACAAAAGGGGTCCTCTTAAGGCAGCCGAACAAGATCTAAACTGCCCTCCAGCTGCAGGGAGGATTGAAATGGGAAAAAATGACTCAGCAAGGAGTGTATTTTTCAATCTCCCCAGGTAAGGGAACCTATGAGAATCCTCCTTTGATCCACCTGTTTAAAATTAGGGAGATTTCTCCTCCTTCATATGGCACAGCACTCTATGGAATGCATAACAAGAATATCCCAGTGATCCATAGTTATTTCTTTTAGTAGCATCCATGTGCCAGTTCATAGGTGAAAGATTGGTAACAGATGCCAAGTGAGTTCAGCGAGGTGTAAGGTACAAAACGTAATCTATAACACATTCTTACAACAGACTAAGTAAAACAAGCCACTTTGTTGTGATAGGGGAACATAGTCATAGGAAACAAAATGTGCATTAATTTGCCCCGAATTTGAGTCAATGAGCTAATTCCTTCAGCTTTGTTGAAATATTGGCTGGGTTCACACATCACTCTAATCAGTAATCATATATGGAATGCCTCAGAGTTGGCTATGCTCAGATATGCAACTAAATCATAGAAACCCTGATTTAAAAACCAGAAAGACTAGATTCACACAAAGAATAAAGTGATAATTAAAAAACAACAACAATGGCTTACAGCACGAGCGATACGCTTGATATATAAAAGATTTCTACATATTTTCAGGTTGATCAGGTGTGATGGATTGTGTCTACCAAGGGGGAGGGGAGGGGATGGTTTACAGTGAAATGGAAGTTTCCCAGGAAGGAGGGAGCACATGCCAAAGGGCGGGGGAGTGAAATGAAAAAGTACAGCCCAGAGCTGGATAGGAGACAGAGGAATAGGGTAAAAATAGTCATTTCCTAGAATCTCTCAGGGTATATCTGTTAGGGTGGGAGCAGTAAAGGTTTAGCCTGGCAAGATTCTGTCTATTGAGTGTAAGCAAATAAAGAACTGAATCTCAGCCAAATTTTTTCTAAGTTGTTTCTAAGGCTGAGCACACACAAACACACACGTGTAAGTACGTATAGACCAATAAAGTAGGTAGTAGCAATTAGGTAATGGGAAAAATATATTTATTTATTCAATTTCTATGCTGCTCACCTAATACAGCGAGTCTGGGCATCTTATAATAGAATAAAAGTTTAAAAGTGCCAAGAAAAAAATTAAAATTAGAATAAAAAGTCAAAAATTTAAAAACCAAGATTAAAAGCTTGAGGGTGAGAATATATGTTGGGTAGCCCTAAATAATGGCATTTAAAAAAAAAAAAGTACCTTCGTTGTTAGCTTTCAGAACTTGGCTCCATTTTATGAACACTCTTTCCAGCTGGGTGCCTTCCATATTTGTTGGACCCAGCTCCAAACATCTTTCAGCCCATATGGGATAGTATAAAAACATGGAATGAAGTAACTGAACTAATGTGGCTCAGATCAGGAAATTGATGTCCAACACTTCTTGTGGGTATTAGATGAGATTCTATCTTGGTATCCTCCAGGCTTCAGTCTGGATATCTTACCGCAAATTCCTAAATCATAAGCTATGGGCCCATTGTTCCCATACATTCTTCCACAATATACTTTTGTCATTCAACAAGCAAGATCAACCACAAAACTTCAGACTTCTTTTCTAGTAGCCATAGTAGTGCAGTCGTTAGAATGCAGTATTGCAGGCTAATTCTGCCTCATAGCCAGGAGTTTGATCCTGACCAGTTCAAAGTTGACTCAGCCTTCCATGCTTCCAAGGTTCTCTAAAATGAGGACTCAGATTGTTGGGGGCAATATGCTGACTCTGTAAACCACTTAGAGAGAGCTGTAAAGCATTATGCAGTGGTATATAAGTCTAAGTGCTATTGCTAATATGTTGATTTTAAATGCTATTCTCAAAATCTTTCTGCAACTTGCCTGATTGTAATCCAGAGGTCCAAATTTACTACTACTACTACTACTACTACTACTACTACTACTACTACTACTACTTCTTCTTCTTCTTCTTCTCCTTCTCCTCCTCCTCCTCCTCCTCCTCCATCTCCTCCTCCTTCTCTTTTTAAATATGATGATTAACTATATTGGATGTTTGAAAAACGTAACACCTGAATGTTTCTGGCAATGCTTTCTTTTCCCCTTTTTGCTCTACCCATAAAATTAAACTCTCTGCTGAGCTTTACCTCAACTGCTTTTTCTTTTTCCTTTTTATTTCCTTTCCTACCATCTGCATTTCTTTTCTTCAAATTCTTTTTGGATCATCTCTGGAATAATGTTTCTATTCAAGGAATACCGCTCTTAGCTAATAAAGTCAACCTCGTGGAACTTCCTTTATGAAAGGGTAACACAGCATAAATTAGCAATGGGCGTCAGAAGAACACCTGCTCTGCATACAGAAGACTTCAGATGAGGTCCCCAGGCACAGCCCCCAGATGAGGCTGAAAAAAATGGATCCAAAACTCTGGAGAGTCTCTGTTAACTAATGCAGATAAGATTACACAAAATGGGCCAATAACTGAACATTGTAGAAAGTAGCTTCTATAAAGGGTTGGATTTAGACAGATTGTGGGAACAAAATTCTAGGCTGATGATTTATTTAACTCCACTTCCCATCTCTGCCTGCTCTTCTCCTACATCTTTCTTCTTTCCCCCCTACTTCATACTTTTCTTTCTCCTTTTTCCCGTCTCCATTTCCTTTCTTTATTTTCATATGTATTTTATATTATGAAATTTAATAAAGATTTGGGGACAAATGAACTTAGCAATGGGGTGTGACTGCAAAAAAAGGTAAGCACAATTTTAAATTATTTACATAAAAGTTTCCCAATTATGGATAGTTCCACATTATTCTGCATTGTCTGCCTCAAATACTGCATTTAGTTCACCATGCTATACTTGAAGATATTAACTAAAATGGAAGACATTCAGAAAAGAGCAAAAAGAATGGGAAGCTCTTGGGAACCAACTCAATTGACAGGAAGAATCTTCTTTAACAAGATTATTGAAAGGGAATGGGATAAGGTTTCAGAAATTCCAGCAACTGGATTACTAAATTAAATTTGTAATCCAATTTATCTTTCAATTTATTGTAGCACTGACCTTTTCAGCTTCTTAGTAATGGTTTTTCTGTGAACCAGTGAGCTGGCTGTTCTCTTCACAGATAACTGAAGAATTTGCAGGCCAGTATTGTTTCTGCAAACATCTCCTGAATTTTTGTATCAAGCTTTGAACAAATGATTACAAAGAATGAGGAATGCTAGAAACTAGATTCTGGCTGAACTTTAGGAAAGGCCTCTTAACATTAAGGGAGGGTGATAGTGTAATCAACTACTTATAGTTAAACTGAGTTCTCTTGGACTGAAAGTGTTCAAGCAGAAGCTAGATAGCCATCTGCCAACTATATTTTAATTTGTATTCCTGAACTGGACAAAAGCCAAAATAGCTCCTTCCAGTCCAGGATTCTATGACTGTTGATATTTATTGCATTTGTAAGTGGCTTCCAGGTTTAACTCAGTGAAATATGTCCCCGTCAGACCTGCTGCCACTTAAACCTCTAAATACAAACAATCCTTGGCTCCATTTGTTGAGAAACATATAGTTTTATATGTCAAATGCATTGCAGTAGTGCATAGCCAGAACTCAGAATCAGATGCCAAAATCCCTAAATTCAACTTTTCCCTCCTTAACAGCCTCCCATCGCTGATTCACCCCAACACCTATCAGGTTCAAGCAAGAGGTTTTCAGACTGATCACTTCAAGCATAGGTTTGTATGCAGTTGCATTCTTCTCCCAGCCGGGTGACCTTGAAGCAGTGTCTCAAGGAAGACACAGCAATGACTTTCATTTTCCCATGGCTTTCATTTTCCCCCAAGTAACACCCCCCCATCCACTCTCTGCAGTCTATGGAAGACTGTCACTGCATGGTAATGAAGCACAAGCAAGCGTGAGGTGGCAGCTGACAATCCCACTTTCTGAACTTGCATAGTGCTGTTGGAAGAAAAATCTTCATTAGGGTCTAGTCCAAGCTGGGAATAAACAACATAGAGACTGCTTTAGAAAGAAGGTTGTAGTTTATTGAAGAGGAGAGCCAGAGAGAAAGATGGTTCTGGAAAAACTGATCACATGTAGTAGGGAGTGGATTTTTATACCTTCTTGGGCTTTTGTTTGGAGTTGTTCCTTTGGCATGAACTTTGGTCTGAGTCTGAGTGTGCCTTTCTGGTATTCTGATGGTGGTGGGTTAATCCTATTATGTCCCAAAGGTCATATCCTGCTTCCATGGGGCTGAGGGCTGATGAGTGTTGGATTTTTGATGTGAAGGATTGTTGATTCTAGGGATCTTTCTTTCTAATCCAAGCTTCCTGGCTCCAATCTTTCTGACAAGATTATCACATCTGCATTTCTGCAGACCTGGTTTCTGTTTGGGGCAGAGAGACTTTGGGGCGGGGTTGGTTTCTGCCTTTAAAATTCTTTGGGGAAATATACTCTGCCTTTTTAATATTTCCCAAAATATTTCTTTCTCTGGATTCTTCCCACAGTGCTTTGGTCTGAAGGCATCCTGTTTCAGTTAAGATCTAGTTTGGGACAACTATTATTTCTTCTACAACTGATTGGATGTGAATATTCAACTTCTGTTGGACTTGAACGTATGGAACAATCAGGGAGAACCTAGAAATAGTTCTGCTCGTTTGATATAAAGACATGTACCTCCTGCATAGCCTTGACTCAGCAGGGAAAAAAACCTCCATGTGAAGAAGCAGCTGCCTTCTGACTAACAATAATTACATATCACTTGGAAAGCCTGCAGGTGCACAAAACTTTGTTGAGAGATAACTAGCCCAAATACTATTTCATCTTGAAGTTACTTTGCTAGTTATCCTTAACTCAGCACTAACGGTTTCCTCCATAGTTTAGCAGAATCTTTCTCAAGAGATATTGGCAATCAAAGATAAATATATTCCCACAAAGGTAGGGGGTGTTTTTTTGGCATGGTAGATTTTTATTTGCATTAATATCTTGCAAGAAACTTCAGAATGTTTTAGCACCTTGTATGATCTCAGATCTAGGACACACCCTATCTCTGCAAGGGACAAATGCATAATAATTTTCAAGCAAATAAAAATAACGTAGGTCCCTGACATTACCAAGTTTAAAAACTACTCTGGTAGTAGTATACAACACAGTAGATTGAGTCCCTTTCCATAGTAGGGTAAATGGGCTCAGCGTTAATGCCAAACACTCTTCAAAGTGTTGAAATGCAACAACAAACTAACTCAAACATTATAAATAAGCCGTTCATATTTCACCTAGGCCTTACAGGAAGGGAAAAAGAGGCAACATAACAGCAGCCTTGAAGCTGAACAAGAATGCTAAGATCAGATGTGTGTGTGAGAGAGTGTATGTGTGTGTGTGTGTGTACATGTTTGTATGTGTGGTGTTTTTGACATTTGAGAAATCATTGAACATCTAAAGTAATGAGGAGAACACAAACCTCTGTGGTTGAATGTCACACTTCAGTCTTGAAAGATAGCAGCTGTTTTATCTCAGGACACAGGTGGTTTCAGCAGAAAAGGATATTTTATTATAGTTTGATGCAGGTGCCAAGAAAATGGTCTCTCCCTCAGGAGTGTCAATCTGAATTTACACCATGGGGCAAAAGAGCAGAACCCAAGGATTTTGGAATTGCATATAAGGAGGGTTGAAACTGTAAAATAGATCAAAAGCTCATTTAAATACTACCCTAATCCCCAAGTAAATTCACCCTCGTGATAAATTGTTACCATGCAATTGGAAATTAAATTGAAGATTGGTAGCTGAATCTATATAGTCCGTATAGTCAAAGCTGTGGTTTTCCCAGTAGGAATGTATGGCTGTGAGAGTTGGACCATAACGAAGACTGAGTGCTGAAGAATTGGTGCTTTTGAATTCTGGTGTTGGAGACAGACTCTTGAGAGTCCCTTGGACTGTAAGGAGATCCAGTCAATCTGTCCTAAAACAAATCAACCCATGACTGTCCTAAAGTTGATGTTCAAATACTTTGGCCACCAAATGAGAAGAGAGGACTCTGATGTTGGTAAAGACAGAAGTCAAAAGAGAAGGGGATGGCAGAGGAGGAGATGGTTAGATAATGTCATCAACACAATGAACATGAATTTGAACAAGCTCTGGAAGACATTGGAGAATGGGGGAGGGAGGGGGGGCTGACATGTTTTGGTCCATGAAGTTGTGAAGAGTCAGACACAACTTAGCAATTGAACCACCACAAAGCTGAATCCAATGGAGGGCAGCAGACTAGGGAAGAGTGAACTGTGGTTTTATTGGCCCTCAGTTTGTGGACATGGTATAGTTTCATTAACTTTAACCGTCATTCTAATGATAGCATTTGCAATCCATTGCCCTTTATGGCAATGGACCAGGTTACTTGCGGGACCGTCTTCAGCCTCATGAATTCCAGCGACCGGTTAGGGCGCATAGGGCTGGCCTCCTACGGGTCCCGTCCATCAAACAATGTTATCTGACAGGCCCTAGGACAAGGGCCTTCTCCATTGCTGCCCCAGCCCTCTGGAAACAGCTTCCTTCGGAGGTACGTACTGCCTCCTCCCTCCTAGCTTTCCGTAAACTTTTAAAGACCTATTTATGCCGGCAGGCTTGGGGGGTATGAACCTTGTTCTGTCCCCGGGCCGAGGAATCTCCTTCCATTGTTGAGTGTTTACTTGATTGTGTTTGCTTGTTGTATGTGTGTCGATTTTTTAATTGGATGTAATTATTGTTATTGTTTTTTATCTATGTTCATATTCTTGTTGTGAGCCGCCCCGAGTCTTGGGAGAGGGGCGGCATACAAATTTAAATAAATAAATAAATAAATAAATAAATAAATAAATAAATAAATCCAGCCCATCAGAAGGGGAACGGTTTGGGGAAGGGAGACAGGCAGTCCTGATGCTTTTAGATTCCTGGACTTGGCCCTTACTTCCTCCCTTGTTTTGACTGCTTTATGTAAAGCGCTGTTAAAAGCTGCTGTAATTAAAAAGTCAGCAATTCCATAATGATAATTTCTGCATATAAGTGGTCTTTCTCTGCTCCCCTAGAATCCATTCCAACTCTGCAATTTCTTTTGACCATTATAGAGGCAGATCTGATTTGACTTTAAGCACTTGCAAAACTATTAAAATCATGATGACCGAGCATTAGGGAGGATTTTTCTTCCTTTCCTCCCTTTAACGTTAAATAATGTAGTGTGGGAACAAGGAGAGTTCTAATTATAATGACCAAAAGCAAGCAACTCCACCAGACAATTTTCTTGAGGACCTCAAGTGGGCTACATTCCTTCTTCCTTTTCTGCTCTCCCTCAGGTTTCCTAACTGAACCCTGCTTGTAATTGTTATTTTTATTTTAATCCATTTCAGCTAATGGATTAAGGACTAACTTAATCCATTAGCTGAAGGGCTTACAGAATACACAAATGCACAATTGATCCAACTTTTTTGTCTAAATAATAAGCATAAGACGGCATATAGAGAGAGCGATGGTTAGCTGCTCTGAACAGTGTTCAGTGTGATGGAATGTAGTCTGGATTCCCAGGAGGGAGGGGCTGCCTCCCAGTTGGCAAAGAGGCAGTGAAGATTGCAATGTCTGGTAGGCAGGAAGAGAGCAAAGACAGCTCCCCTCCCTAGCAGTCCGTAGAATATATCTATAGTTATGCAGATAATTGCTTTAGTCTGGCAAGATTCCATCCGTAGGCTCGGAGGAAACTTCATGTGTTATACTTGGTTTTTGAACCTGACCTCAATCTTAAACTCTTTGTCTTCTGGGTGGCAGCTCCTCCCTCCTGGGACTTCACACTCCACTCCACCACTTTCAGTATTCTTGGTTGTTCAAAAGGAGCACCAATTGCTAGGGCCACTGGTGCTGAACTTTGCCTTGAAATTATCAATGGTGAATATCCACAAGCTCCCATTCAGATTCCATGCAATGTTCAGAAGCATCAAGGTGGCAATAATTTATGGCCCACCACGTGCCATTAAAATAGAGTCTATCAGGAACCTTCCAATGGGGAGCAACCAGTCAAAGGAATAACCTCTGGGTCACTGGATAAATCCACCAAGTTAGTTCCGTGGCAGAAAATTGAGGATAGCAGTAGACACTACTGTATACAGAGGAGCCGTTTAAGTCTGGGCCTCTCTGCTCCAGAATAACAGAGTTGGAAAGGGACCTTCTAGGTCTCTATACTATTTCAGATAAATGGTTGTCCAACGTCTTCTTAAAACCCACAACTTTGGAGGAAAATCATTCTACTAATTGTTCTAACTGTCAGGAAATTTCTTCTTAGTTCTAGGTTGGTTCTCTCCTTGGTTAGTTTCCATCCGTTGCTTCTTGTCCTGCCTTCTGGTGTTTTGGAGAATAGCTTGATTCCCTCTTCTTTGTGGCAGCCTTTAGATATTGGAAGACTGCTATCATGTCACCCCTAATCCTTTTTTTCAATAAACTACACATACCCAATTCCTGCAACCGATCTTCGTATGTTTTATCCTCCAGTCCCCTAATCATCTTTGTTGCAACATCTTTTTTATATTTGGCGACTGAGCAGTTCTCTATTGCTCACCTGAAGAACTACCACAGGCAACACTCCTTCTAGTGTTTCCTGTGTTTCAAATTATTGCAAACTGACTTCTCTCCCAAGTAACAAAGCCTAACAGATATGACATACCTTTGCTAATATCTGCCTTTGGATATGGTCAGAATAAGAAGGAAAGACTAGTTTAATATAGCTAAGAACAATTCAAGGCTGCCTCATTTATGGAACACACGTTGCTACGCTGAAGGCAATTTCATAGGTACATGGCAGAAGAGAGCTTGCTAGCTCATGTCTGGATGATAGTTTAGCACAAAAGCCCATGGAGATAGACTGGGTTCATACACTGTTAACCTTAGATTGTTGAGTAAGCTAAAAACACCTGGCTTCATAAAGCTGAAGTGCACAGGCAGATGTTCATGCCTTGTTGACCAAACAACGCTATGAAGATAAGCTAAGTGACTATCAGAAATAAGTTCTTCTCCCATAGGAGAAAGTCTTCTACTGAAGCTTGACCAACTGCTGTTGTTTCTCTCCATGCTTGCTAAGTCCAACCTCTGGGGCATCTGAACAGAGGTTGAGCATCCTTTATTTAAACCTGTTCACATTCTCCTTTTGGATGAGAGTAAGACTGGATTGATTGGTTGGTTGACTCTTCTGTTCCTGACTGTGATTTTCTTAAACAAATAGGAAGAGCTGCTACCACATCACATGGAAGAAGGGGGAGCTGCTACCACATCACATGGAAGAAGGGGGGGTTATTGGGTATATTTCATTGGGCAGGAAGAAGGCTGATCCAGGCATTATTACATGTCTTTGCATGCTACATTTGTTTGATTTGTTAAAAGTAAGGCTTTGCATATCATGGAAATCCTTTAATGTAGTGTTTCTCAACCTCAGCAACTTTAAGCTGTGTGGACTTCAACTCCCAGAATTCCCAGTCAGTCTCGAGTTTAAATTGCTGAGGTTGACAAACACTGATTTAATGAGTTGAAATAGGGACAATAATGGCACTGTCCATATCTCCCAGTATAACCCCATAACTTTCAGCTCGTACAAGCAGAAACTAGGCAGAGGCCAGCTTTTAGAAATGCAAATTTAATAATCCATTCAGGAAGGTTTGGGCCAGGAAGCTAGAAGCTATGAGATTAGGAAGACAAAGACCTCTAAAATCTACATACCCCACCCAAACTCTAAAAGACATGACCTTTGGGGACATAATAGGATTAACCCACCAATACCAAAAGGGCACACTCAGACTTAGGTCAAAGTACATGAGACAGGAAATACAAAGCCTCAAATAGGAACAGGAAACAACCTCAAAAGCCCAAGAAGGTATAAAAGCCCACCACTCTGCTCCATGTGGTCAGCTTTCCCAAAACTACGCTTCTGTCTGGCTCTGCTCTTCAATAAACTATAACCTTCTTTCTAAAGCAGTCTCCATTTCGCTTATTCCCTATTTGCACTGAACGTTGATGAAGATTTTTCTTTCAACAGGATTTAAAGCAGAAAGAATTTGGCTAAGTGGCTGGTTTGATTGTCAGAATGATAGCCTCGTATGTGCTTCCTTTCCCTTGGTGGAATGGAACAACTGAATGCAGTGGCCTTACCACTCACACTTCATCCCAGGCCTCTCACTGCAGCTGGCCCACCATGGGCATTCATGGCTGGCCCTCCACCAGCACCCCTCTCCTACCACTGGTGTGCTGCACATCCTTCAACCCCCCCTCATCCCTGGTGATTCTGCGGTGGGGGGGCTCGGGGTGAAGTGGGTTTGGTAAGGTGGCTATATTCAATTGTCCTAGACCGTTCCTTGACATGTGCTTCCTTTTCCTTAGAAAAGAGTGGATGGATAAAGAATTTCACTGCAGCTGAAGTGAAATTCTTTATCCTATCCAACCTTTCCCAAGAATTTTGCCTGATCTCCAGGTGTTCCTTGGTCTACCTGCATTTGTCACGTCCCATTTCATTTGCTTCAAATGTCAAGTATTAGCACCACTCTCCCTCCAGTCTGTCCTCCTTAGCCCTTGCCAAATTCAATTCTGTCTCATTTCTGCAGAAGTGAAATTAGTTTTTACTTAACACCATGGACAATGCAGACTGTTGGTGCCTTTTGAAGGACACGGAGGGGACTTGGAACAAATCAGGAATGGAGCCAAGCAATATGATGTGAATGGAACTTCCCTGAATTGCAGAGTCCAGGGGACTGTCAACTTTTCAAAAAAGCAAGGTCATTTTTGGTATCTTGCACAATGCCGGAGGGCTGGCCCCACGCCTGTGAAATATAAATATATAAGGAATACATCTGCATTTGATGCTTTCACTGAGCTGACAGCACCTACACCATAAATATGCAGCAGAAGAGGCATTAGTATGCAATTTTGCAAACTTCCTCATTTCCAACACACAGCTACTTTTATGCAGAGCTCAGGCAGTTCTGTTTGCTGGCAGTGTCCCCTGGCCAGATTTAATGCTCTTCTACAATCTGTCATGCAATTTTTAAAAAATATTTTTTTTTATTAAATGTTTTACAAAGCATGTAAAAACTAATGCAAACTAGTAAAGAGCAGGCCATTTGCAGGCCCCATCCCAAATAAAGATCAGGGACAGTTGTTTGAATCAAATCAGATTCAGATCCATAAAAGAAAATATTTATAGCTCAGGGTTCAACTATGGGGTCCTTGGTGCTTGAAACACCTGATGATGCTACCTAGTATGGCAATGAAATGTCTACAAGAAAACCACCAAGCTCAGAGAGCACCAAGGACCTCACAGTCCTTCTCCTCCTTCTCCTCTTCCCTGCAAACCACACTCCCTTCTAGCAGTGATGATGTTACATAGTTGGGTCATGAAACATCTGCAAGAAAACCACCCAGCTCAGAGAGCACCAAGGATCCCACCGATTCAAACCAATTTTTTTCATCAACTCCAAAGAGAACTGTAGAAAAATTGAATGAGAATTATGGGAAAATATATAATTTGTTTGCGGAAAGCTAGACCAACGGCATTTGTGTGTATATGGAATGAGTAACAAGGCAGAGATGGAGACGGTGATTGTGTTCCTACAAGACTTTAAATGATAAACTATGTGAAGTTTGGAATACTGTGCAAATCATTAACTAGCCAACAAACCATTGTGAAGTAAGCCAAGGTTGAGTATGTGGTATAAACTCAGCAAGAAGGAGAGAGAAAATAATATACATGGATAATATCCATGTATATTATTTTAATGCTGGTTTTCAGTCCCCACCCCCCCAGCACCATCATATCAAAGTAATCCCAAGCGATGTTATATCTAGTAAATGAGAAGTATCACTCAATCATCTTTTGGGGCTTCCTATGCTTCTTTTTTGCCTATTGCTCATTCTGATCTCACCTTTTTCCCAATTACAGTATAATTTGGAAAGGCCATTTCGAAGGTCCTTCTTTAACGTCTTTCGACAACATTGCAGAAACACGAAATGTTGCAGTTCTTAACTGAAGCACTGTGCACCTTAAATACACAACATGGCTTTGCTGCATTTGCCTCTGTGTGTGTAGTCAGTAGCACCAAACCAATAGATTTTGGAAATCTCCTCCCTCGACGTATCTCTTCCTAGTTTCACACTGGCAGCTGGTTCTCCCCAAAGTGATGGAAAATCTGTGTGACTCAGCACACGCCCCAGGCCGAGCGATGCAGCCAGCATCTGTGATCCAAGCTGCTCCTGCAAGCAAGGGGCTGAGATGTCACCATGCAAATCAAGAATGACAAGAGGCTTAGCAGGAAGATTGCCAGCCCAGTCTAAGGAGGCACCTTGGAAAATACAGTTATCAAAAGATTGGCTGGAGGAGATGATTTCCTTTCTTTCTCAAAATGCCATGCAGCTCAAATTTGGTCTCAAAGGTGCTTTTCTTTGAAGACGTTTTGCTTCTCATCCAAAAAGCTTTTTCAGCTCTGAGCTGAAGAAACTTCTTGGGTGAGAAGTGAAATGCCTTCAAAGGAAAGAAAGACCAGTTGCCTCTTGAAAAAGCATCTTTGAGACAACCATGACCTGGATGACTGAGAATCTCCGTAGACAATTTTGAGTTTTCTACAAATCTGGAAGAAAATTACTCATCCCATATCCGGCCTACAGCATTTCAAGCTATGGACAGAGATTCGGGTAACTAGTCCCCATTTGAAAACTCCAGACCTGGGGAAAATGGCATGCTGTCAATGGGACAGCCAGTTTGGCATATTGGCGAAGACACCAGCCTAGGAACCAGGAGAACCAGTTCTTAGGCATGAAGGGTGGCTGGGTGACTTTCAGCCATCACTAGGAGATGATGAGTTCTAGTCCTTTCTTAGACACAAAGCCAGCTGGGTGACCATGGACCAATCACCAGGAGATGGTGATTTCTAGTCTCACCTTAGGAAAAAAAAAAACCAGCTGAGAGGCCAATCACCAGGAGACTGTGAGTTCTAGTCTCGCCTTAGGGACAAAGCCAGTGAGTGGACAAAATCAGCTTGGTGATCTTGGGCTGATCACCAAAAGACTGGAAGTTCTAGTCCCATCTCTCTCTCTCTCTCTCTCTCTCTCTCTCTCTCTCTCTCTCTCTCTCTCTCTCTCTCTCTCTCTCTCTCTCTCTCTCTCTCTCTCATCTATCTATCTATCTATCTATCTATCTATCATCTCTATCTATCTATCTACTCTATCTGCCTACCTATCCTATATCTCCCTCCCTCCATCCCTCCCTCCTTTTCTCTTTCCCTCTCTCTCAAAACCTTAAGAAGGAAACAATGGCAAGCCACTTCTGAAATCTTGCCAGGAAAATTGCAGGGACTTGTCCAGGCAGTCCCCAGGAGTCAACACCGATTTGAAAGCACATTAAATAAAAAGCCAAACACCACAAAGCCAGGAACCCAAAGAAGATTATATATAAGCAGCAATTCAAACAATTGCTTCTATCTCGAGCAGGGAGGCAAGCAAGAAGACCATTAGAGACATCCAAAGATTTCTGAAGGGCCATTGTTAATAATGCAATTATCCCTGATCCTCTACAATTCCATTCCTTTATTGCCATTGTGTTCTTCTTATGGAGTAATGCTAACTGTACAGTCTTATCTCTGGAATTTATATCATAATAAAAATGCTCATTTTTAAGCTGTGGCAAAAGTGTTTGCTTATTTGTTCCAACATTTCCTTAGAAATAATAAAGCCATGGAGGGCATACCCATTTCCACTTATTATAGCATCGGATTTTTTTCTGTCTTTTTTCTTGCCAGTGACAATCTGTTACACAAAGATGAAAGAACTACACCATGCTTTTTGATTATTCTCGCTGGAAGGTTCCTCTCTGAAAATACCCCAAATATATTCAATTTCTTCTTTCCGTTATCCAGGTAATAAGAATCACAACTAATCACTCAGTTCTATCAACCCAGATAATTTCTCACGCTATTCAAAATGTTAATTTTTTCCCCAGAGGTAATTTTAATAAAATGGTTTATTTCTATATGCTATAAATCAATTCTGATTTTTTTTTAAAAAAAAATAATCCTAAGATTATTTAGCATTTCTTTTCCTTTATGGAATTAGGTTATGTAAAATGAAAAACTTTAATCATTATTATAAACATTCCTCTGGCATCTTTTAAGTCGTCAGCAGAGGGAAGGCCTTTAGCTGTTTATTGGTTATATGTATAATTGCCTTTCAGCCAGAAGCATCTCCTATGTACAATTAGAAGCCAAATAGATGTAGAACAGAGTTAGGGAAATGAGTAGGGAATGAAAAAGTCTTTTCCAGATTTTGGCAGAAGAAGATCCATCTTCTTATTTAAAGGATTGTTTTTCTCTCCAGAGATGAAAAAGGCTGTGATTTGGCACACTTATGGGTGTTTTCTTATGATGTCATGTAAAGCCGGGTTTATAAACTGGGATTTATGGTTTAGCATGTTCTGTAAACTCATCCATGATTCAATAAACCATGACCTATAAAGGTTATGACCTATAAAGCCCTATATGGCAATGGGCCAGGACACTTGCGGGACCGTCTTCTGCCTCATGAATCCCAGCAACCGGTTAGGGCACATAGGGTTGTCCTCCTACGGGTCCCGTCTGTTAGACAGTGCCGTCTGGCGGGACCTAGGGCAAGGGCCTTCTCTGTTGCTGCCCCAGCCCTCTGGAACCAACTTCCCTCAGAGGTTCGTACTGCTCCCTCCCTCCTAGCTTTCCGAAAACTTTTAAAAACACATTTATGCAGACAGGCTTGGGGCGTGTGAGCTGCGCTCTGCCCCTGGGCCTTTGATTGGGAGTGTATGTTGTATGAGTGGGTATAGTTTTATAGTTTTATATTGTATTACTATTTTAAATGACTTATATATTTTTGTACTTGTATTTCTGTTGTGAGCCACCCTGAGTCTGGGGAGAAGGGCGGCATATAAGTCAAAATAAAGATAAAGATGACCATATGTGAACCCTATGGATCTGGTTATCACAATAAAGACATCTGGTTACCACAATGAAGCAGATAATCAAACCTGGTTTAGTTTTGTTCCTGGTTTGCCTGCTTTGATATCCCAGAGAGCAGGATAAATATTGGTTGAATGTGCTGATAATTATTTTTTTTACATGATTAGCTCAGGCATGGAACTACTGGCTGAGAAATTGATAGACTCCCCATTTTTAAGACAATGCAAGCAGAAACGGGTAGTCACTGCTTGGGCATCCTAGCACTATATTCTATGCACCGAGTATGGAGTTGAACAGGAGTGACTTGCTAAACTCAGAGGTGGCCCAGGGTGGCTTTTGGAATCTTACTTCATCTGATGGCCAGGTTTGGAATGAGGATATGTACCCCCCATTGTCCTACTGTTCTCCAGCCTCTGTAGCCTAAGGTGACAGTGTCACTTTGTCCTACCAATCTTATTGATTCTACAATTGAAGGATTACTCAACTGGAATTATACTTTTCCTTCCTTCCTTCCTTCCTTCCTTCCTTCCTTCCTTCCTTCCTTCCTTCCTTCCTTCTTTCCTTCCTTCCTTCCTTCTCTCCCTCCCTCCTTCCCTCCCTCAATATTCATCCAATCTCATTCATTCATGCAAGCTTCCAAATCAACCTTCACAAGAACATTTCTTTCCAACGATAAGAATGTGGATAGATAGTGGTGATAGCAATCTTCCCTTCCTCTCTCACTATGTACCACCATTTCTGCCACCCTCATGAAGATCTTTTTACTATTAGTGCATCCATTTACAATTAGAAGGCCATAAAGCAGCTCATTTTTGTCTATTTGATGCATGGGAACATAGATGCTCCAGAGACAATGCAGCAGCTCTATGGAGCATCTGCAAATAAAAAGAGAGCATGAATTGAATATTCTGTTGAAACCACCTTCAATTAGTGCCTGGATATTTTTGCATGCACATCCATCACGGTGGCTATTCCAGTTTTCGCACACTGGATGTTTAGGGAGCTTGTGTGGTATGAACGCTTTCAATTCGCACGCGTCATTACTCCACATGCAGCAAAATTATTTACTAATGAGGCATTAGCAACGTTCCAAGAACGGAAATCTGCAGAGACGTGACACAGTAATAGAATGCAAAGACGGGAGGAGTGAGCAATGCTTTCGTCTGATCCCACTGTAGAACAGTCTCTGAATGGACATCACTGCTCAGAGAAGGTGTTCTTGATTTCTGGGATACAGTTTCCAAGTTCAGTTATTGTGATGTCTCCTTAAGATGGGCAAGGTGTGGTTTTTTTCCCATGTCTTTGTCTGTGGAGATTCTCAATCATCCAAATCATGGTTGTCCCAAAAGTGTTTTTCAAAAGGCAACTGGATCTTTGGTTTTTTCCCTCCCTTGAAACGTTTCACTTCTCATCCAAGAAGCTTCTTTAGTTCTTACTATTCAGTCTTCACCATGTAGTCAGAACTGAAGAAGCTTCTTGGATGAGAAGCAAAACATTTCCAAGGAAAGAAAGAGACAAGAAAGCCCAACTGCCTTTTGAAAAGTACCTTTGTGTTCTCCGTTTATTGTCAAATGCCCATCCCAGTGGCCAGTGGTGATGGCCAGGCATGATAAGGCATTGGAACTGCAGTCCAGTACTATAGCTACAACTTATATAATTAATTAGGATGATGGTGGTGATCTTGGGACTCCAGAAACCTTAGACTCCCAGATGATTCGGGTAGCATAATTATTCAGGAACTGTCGCACCAATATTTCTGCAGCACATCAGTTGGAAAGACTAGAATAGATACTGAAATTTGGACCAAAGCAAACATTTGTTTTGGAATAAATAAGTATTATAATTCCCATGAAATTTTTAGCTTGGGACTTCTGCAGGGCCTACAGAACCTATATATACGGTACACGTTATTATTTGAACTTAGGTTAGACCTCCCCATCTTTTAACTGTGCTGCAGTGTTTGACTTTATTGTACTAACTTATTTTTGTTTTTAGTTTATATAGTTTTTTTTATCTTTTACAATGGTAAGCTGCCCAGAATTACTTTGAGGTAACATGGGTGGCCAATAAATTTTACAGATAGGTAGGTAAGGAGGTAAGGAGAGAAAGAGAGAGAGGGAGGGAGAGAGAGAGAGGGAGGGAGGGAGGGAGAGAGAGAGAGAGAGGGAGGGAGGATAGGTAGGTAGACAGAAAGACAGATAGACAGACAGATATGATAGTACTTAGTAATAGCATTTAGATATATTCTGCTTCATAGTGCTTTACAGCCCTCTCTAAACTGTTTACAGAGTCAGCATATTGCCCCTCCCCAACAATCTGGGTCCTCTTTTACCAACCTTGGAAGGATGGAAGGCTGAGTCAATTGAGCCGGTCAGGATCGAACTGCTGGCAGTCAGCAGAATCAGCTTGCAATACTGCATTCTAACCACTGTGCCACCATGGATAGATAAGATAAACAGACCATAAAGGACAGATCATCCCCTTCATATCAGGCTGCAATTTTCTGTGGCTGGACAAGTTATCTGGACACCAGAACAGAAAATCTCAAACCATTTCTTGGTTGCAATAAAATTGCAGTGTTAAGAAGTTTTTATCCACTTAGGCTAGGTAACTCTAAGAACACAGCTGCAAAAGTGATCTGCTACTGGCCCAATCGTGGCTTAAGTGTGAAGAGGAAACTAAGGGCAACTTTAAACTATTTCTTACAAGATGCTACAATTTCTAATCTAAATCGCCAGTGGTGGATCCATGCAGCACCTTCTCAAAGTGATCCATGTCAAGAGTAGAGCTACTTAAAAGATTACGGATCAAATCTGCACACAATCAGAAGCATCCCACAACAGCATCTGCAAAAGCAAGTCAAAGAATAAATTGTTGATCCCCAGCTCACACACACGCACGTGCACACACACACAGACAGAGAGACAGACACTCCAAATTCTGAACATGGAACGCCCTCTCATCAAGAGATGATGAAATTGCAATAAAAACAAAACAATCCACGGGCATCTTCATTTTAAAACTATAAATAAATTGAATTCCAGATCTAATGAGAATTGTATTTTCCACGTTGCCATGTTGTTGCGTCGCCACTGCTTTTTAACCCAGCAAGGCTCCACTTTCCAAAGGCTGGGATGCAGTTTATTAAACCATAAACCCTCTATGAGAGCGGATTAGTCAAGGAGGATCCAATTGACAAAATGTGGTTAGGTCCCTGCTGCTATTATGATCTGCATAATTCTCCATTCACTTGGCTAATGAATAACAAACAGCCTCGTTAGTGGCAAAACAGAGCTGGGAAAAACACTCCAGAAGCCAAGATGGCGGAGGCAAAGCTGCTGTTGTTATGCATAGCTTTAGTTATTGATTTTGTGGGAAAAGAAACGTTTTTAAGGCAAAAAAAGTGAAGATTTAAGAGAGAGAGAGAGAGAGAGAGAGAGAGAGAGAGAGAGAGAGAGAGAGAGAGAGAGAGAGAGAGAGAGAGAGAGAGAGGAGAGGAGAGAGAGAGAGAGAGAGAGAGAGAGAGAGAGAGAGAGAGAGAGAGAGAGAGAGAGAGAGAGAGAGAGAGAGAGAGAGAGAGAGAGAGAGAGAGAGAGAGAGAGAGAGAGAGAGAGAGAGAATTTTCTGGATTAATAGAGCTCTTTAGAAGAAAACAACAGGCTCATACAGTTGTTGAATGCCTGGAAACATTTGTTTGCAAATAACAGCATTCCCCCTTTCTGGCAAGGATTATCAATAATCCTTTGCAAATAAATATGTCGATGTAATCATGAGGAAACTCAGCCTGAGAACAGAAATGAGGCTAAGACTTGGGATGCACAATTCATTTACAAGTTTCTAGGCTTTAAAAGGCAAAGTAGATGGCAGAGAGTTGTTCCCAAATATACGACTGTCTTCAGGAGTATCAATTAATTCCATATGTACCCACCTCAATCCACCAGACTCTCAGCAGTTTGACCACCAATGGGTGCAAGAATGATACAATTCAACATTCACAGCAGAAATACAAAAAATGCCTAATACAATGGCTATGGATATGGCTAGTCTAGTAAAAAGAAGGACCAGGGATGACATAATTATAGTGTTCCAATATCTGAAGAGCTGCCATAAAGAAGATGGGGTCAACCTTTTTTCCAAAACAACAGAAGGCAGAACAAGAAACAATGGATGGAAACTAATCAAGGAGAGAAGCAACCTGGAACGAAGGAGAAACTTCCTAACAGTGAGAACAATCAACCAGTGGAACGGCTTGCCTTCAGAAGTTGTGGGGGCTCCATCACTGGAGGTTTTAAGAAAAGACTGGATAGCCCCCCTGTCTGAAATAGTATAGGATATCCTGCTTGAGCAGAGTTGGTCCCTTCCAACTCTGATATTTTAGGTTCTACAATGAAATACCAGTTCAGAAAAACAGGAAGATTTCAACATCAATCATTGACCAGTGTCATCTCAGTCCCCATCAGACCTTCAAACCAATTAGAAGGCCATTTTGGAAGATCAAACATATGAAAGCCAATTTGATGTCCACCATAAGGTTGTCCCATAACAGAGGCCTTCGAAAAATAATTCATCTCAACCCACGACTGCTCCCCTCCAACTTCACAAGTACCACAAATAGTTTCTCCTGTAATGTGAAGACCAAAGATATGGATCTTGCCTCAAGAAAATGCAGTTATTTGGGCGTCCTAGAGCCAAGTCATATAGGGCTTTTTAAATTAAATAGAACTTAGAAAGATATTAGGCAGTCAGTCCAAGGCCTGGAGAACCAGCATAATGAATCTTCTGAGATGTCTTCAAAGACCATTGTAAATTCTTCACTGAAAGTGAGCGTGGTTGTTAAGGCTTTTGTGTCTATCTGCAGCCTAATAAACTTCCCAGAAAGTTCTTCTTTTGTTTTGTTTTCTCTGATTCTATTCTACGGTCTGACAGTTTTAGTTACACTTAACTAAGACTGTAAATATTTAAACACCCATTAATTTTGCATCCAGAATTGATTGCCAGTTTCCATTCCCATTTACTATTAAGCATGCCTGGGATTTGTTGATTTGCTTTTCATCATGAAGCAAGTTGCTGTTATTTTATCCCCCATTCCCACTTGATCCCTTTAACAGTTTCCCTAGCGTTTGGTACGAAGGTCTCTCTTTTCATTAATACCCAAATTTGCCACTTCCTCATTATTATTTTTAATCACCACCACCCTATCTCGGGCAATGTGATTTATCAAGCCTAGAGCCTGCGGCTTTGGTGTCAGCTTGTCACTGTGGCGTGATGAGCCAACTTTGGACAATCAATCAGTGCTCATGTGCAGAAGCCTTTTTGAGATAAGGACAGGTTGCAATAAGCCACTCAACAGATGAGAATTTAGGATGATCCGAGATTTCATCTCTCTTACAGAATCATCTTCTCTTGCATTCTGGATGTCTCAGACTTCTTAGCCTTTGTCTTAGATGTTTTAAAGGTAGAAGTTCAAGGGCCTTTGAGAACAATATTTTGCTCCGCCATTATTTGTTTGTTGGTTTGATCAATTTAGGTACTGCCCATCTCACTCTCAGAGTGACTCTAGGCAATGTACAGATAGTCCTTGACTTACAACAGTTCACTTGGTGACCGCTCAAAATTACAACGGCATTGTCTTGAACCCAGGCTGTCAGCTTTGCATCTTTAACCACTGAGCCATCAGCCCCCTCAAACATCTTTAAACCTTTAAATGCTTTGCGACATTCCAGAAGTTCAATTCTCCATTTCTTAAATATGCAAGGAAGCAGCAATTGATCTGTACCTCAGCTCCCCTTCTGGTACTTAAGTCTATCCTGCATGTTTCTTTTAGCCTTTCTGAACTATGCTATTTATTTGTTTGTATTATTTTTACAAATAATTCAAGGTGGTAAGCATATCCAAACATTTCCCTCCTCCTATTTTCCCCACAACAACAATCCTGTGAGGTGGGCTGGGCTAAGAGGAAATGGATGCTCAGAGTCACCCAGCTGGCTTTCATGGCTAAGATGGGACTTGAACTCACGATCTCCCGCTTTCTAGCCTGGTGCCTTAACAACTGAACTAAACTGACCCTCGTTATTGCAAGGGACTCTGGTTGATGGACATCTGGATTTTAATCAAGAACAAAGTCTAACTCTGCTCTTCCTTTCTCAGTGTCACCCACTCCCATCAACCTGTCGTTCCCACTTCATGCCTTCCGTACATAAACGCTGCCCGTTGCTACATTCATAAAGGGCTGCCAAATTCACAGCTTGTCACGGTTTCAAATTAATCTCTTTTTAATTGGTCTACTTTCCAGGCAGTGTACAATCAATAGCTCACAGCAGGATCCCCAATTCATCCTGGTAAGAAAATCCCCCGTTCTATTACCTAAGCCACCATCTTCTTCTCCAACAATTTTGTCTTCCCTTGCACTGTGCAATTTAAAACACCCAGCTGTCCTCCTGGGCGCAAAATGAAGTCATTTGTCATGTCAGGTGTCAGCCTAAAAATGACATTTCAGATACCTTGTCATTTGTTTCCACATCTTCTGGGAATCTCAGGCTGAAATCACGTTTAGCATAAGAAATGGTTGCTCAGACAATGTATTAGAGAGAGAGAGAGAGATAACAGCTTACTCTTCCCAAAAATAGTCTTTTTTTAAAAAAAAAAAACATCTCCCAAAGGAATGGTAGTTAAGGAAATTTACTCATCCAGCATTCTTGGTGAGGTTCAAATCCACTCCAAGAGCTTCTAACGGTGACAACTTTCCCCATCATTCATATCGCCAAGATGTATTTTCCTCTGTTTCAAAGTCCCTGGAGTAATGACAGAATTGTAGAACTCCCAAAAAATTTTAAAACATGCTCTTGATTTTCACACACAGCCGCCAGCCACCCTCCAAAACTTTTATCCTGGAGGACAATTTCAGCCCATGTTTGAAGATATTTTAACATGATGATCAAATGGGGGTGGATTTCATAAAATCGCTCTCTTTATTACATGGCATCCCAAGAATAATCTAAGTTGTTTGGTTTTATCATTCTCTGATGAACAAGAAATTGGTTGGAAGCTTCAGCAGAAAAACAGGCTAGCCATCATCTTAAGGAACAGCAGTAAGTACAAAATCATGTCAGGTGAGAGGCTCACAATATTAAAAAAAATGTCACAGTCAAATGATTGTGGTTTGGGAAAAGATTTGATTAAAATGCACGTCTACAAATACAGACATGACAGTCTTTGCAGGGTGGAAATGAAGAAAGCAACAGAGGAAATCAACCTTCAGCAGGTGTTCTTTGACTTACGACCAGGACTGAGCCCAAAATTTCTGTTGCTAAGTAAGACACTTGTTAAGTGAGTTTTGCCCCGTTTTACAATTTATCTTGCCACCGTTATTAATTTGTGGTTGTTAAAGAGAATCTGGCTTCCTCATTTGACTTTGCTTAGTCAGAAGGTCACAAACGGTGATCGCGTGACCCCTGGGCACTGCAACCATCATAAATATATGTCAGTTGGCCAGTGTTTGAATTTTGATCATGTGACCATGTGATGCTGCAATGGTTGTAATTCTGAAAAACAGCCATAACTCTTCTTTTTCAGTGCCATTGCAACTGAATGGTCACTAAATGAACTGTTGTTAAGTCAAGGACTACCTCTATTTTATACTTACTGAGTGCAACTCCTCCAAATGATCCTTGCTCAGAGTGCTGGGTACTGTCGTGGCTAGTTTCAGTAAGAGTAAATGCTACTGGGAGAGGAGTGAGTGGTGTTTCACACTCCCAACGTGAGTAGCATTAACCCTGTCTGGAAAGAAAAATGGACCTTGACAACGGACACCGCCAGGCTTCTCATGATGCTGCTGTTAAAACCCAACAAAAGTGGGCAACCGGAGAAATTAAAAAGATCATTACAAGACATTTAACAGAATAACAAGAGTTGGACGGGACCTCTGAGGTCTTCTAGCCCAAATGCCTACTTCAAGCAGGAGATCCTACCATTTCAGAGAAAGTGGCTGTCCAATTTCTTCTTAAAACCTCCAGGAATGGAGCACCAGGAGTGCTGGAGGCAGGCTGTTCCACTGATTAATTGTTCTAACTGTCAGGAAATTTCTCCTTAGTTCTAGGTTGGTCCTCCCCTTGATTAGAACTGAATTGCTCTTCTACCGATCAGAGGAGGGAAATGAAATGGGTTATAATTTTTCACTCTAAAGCAGAGGCGGGAAAACAAAGAGATGATCTGCAGGTATCTAACACATCTGGAGGTAGTTTGTAGCCATGTCATCTCATCTCCTGTCCTATCCTATCCTATTTTATCCTCTATTCTATTCTATTCTATTCTATTCTATTCTATTCTATTCTACTCTACTCTACTCTACTCTACTCTACTCTACTCTACTCTACTCTACTCTACTCTACTCTACTCTACTCTACTCTATCAGAAGCCAGGAAACTGTGAGTCCACTTTAGGAGTAAAAGACAGCTGAGTGATTTGGGGTCTATCTCTCTCAGTCCAACCCACTCATAAAATTATTGTTGTGGAGAAAATAGGTGGAAGAAAGAGCATTAGGTAAATAGGTGGAGGAAGGAGCATTAGGTATGTTTACCACCTTGAGTTATTTATAAAGAAATAATAAAGGCAGGAGATAGATAGATAGATAGATAGATAGATAGATAGATAGATAGATAGATAGATAGATAGATAGATAGATAGATAGATAAAAATTATCACTTTTGCAAATATCTGTTCAGTCCAGTTAAGCTCTTTAAGTAAACAAAATTGCTAATCTGCACTGGATTATGCTGTGTTTTGCTTAAAATACCTGGCTTATATTACCCAGTCTGTAGCTTGTGGCTTACCTTTCACACAACATGCTAGGTCAAAATCAAACTACACAATGGCTTAATGTAATAGAAAAGCATTAAGTCCTTCAACTGAAGGGAAGGCAAAACCACACAAGCCTCTGACCTTCAATGACCAGATGTGCGTCTTTTCCTGGGGCTTTCAGCCCTGTGTCTCTCCTCCTGCAGGCAATGATGTAGAAATCTTAGGTCTTAATATATGTCATCCAAGCCTTAAAAAAATGAAATAAAAAAACAGAGAATCTTTGATTGACCAGCAAAGAAAAGTCCCTTCATTTCTTTTCCCTCAGCATCTCAGTTTTCACTCCCAAATGTACAGATCACTTTCAGAAGTGTGCTTATTATTGGGCTGGTTAAAAATATCCTCTCTTATGGGAATGGAAATGTCTTTTTTTTTCTTTTTTGGAGAATTATGCTCAGCTTAACCTTCACCTGTTGGGAAACAAAACGCAAGGGAATTTCCATATAAGATTGCACAATGTGTTCTACTGCTGCTCAAAACTGTAAAAAAATTTTTAAAAAAGAAGAAAGGAAGGCTCTTAATAAGGTTCCTAGGAGATCTGCAGAAGTCCCTGCTTGGAAATTTTACTGGTCAGGTAGATCACTAGAGGTCCTTAAGGGAGTTTATCGGCTTTTAAGTTGTGATGTGAACCGTGAGATTTTATTTCTGATGTTTGAATAGGACTGGAGGCATCCAGATGCTGGAGATCGCATTTTGAAGGGGGACATTTTGAAGTGACCTTGTCCAAGCTTGAAAAAGCTAATGTCACCACAAAAGGACACCACACAAAAAAAGCAAACAAACCCTGAGAAGAGAATATTTGTACCTCAGGCTTCAACTAGAGGATTTTTGGCATTCTTTGAGCTTGGTTGTTTGCTTGAAGACATTTCATTGCCCAACTAGATAATGTCTCCAGTGCTAAAAGGGAGTGGAGGAGGAGAACAACGATGATGACTCTGGAGTTCTTGAACTTGGTTGCTTTCTTGCAGACATTTCACTAATAAAGGAGAATATTTGTAGCTCAGGGTTAAAATATGGGGTCCTTGGTGTTCTCTGAGCTTGCTTGTTTTCTTGCAGACATTTCATCACCCTAACTAGGTAACATCATCAGTGCTAGTAAGGAATGTGGTTTGCTGCAGGTTTATATTCTGGTATCTTGCCTGTCTGGGTGGGTGGGGGGTGGTTTTAGGGATTCTTTGGTTGGGCTGTTTACTAATGACTCTTTGGCAGTTTCTCAATTGGGGTATTGCTTACTCGATTGTTAGTCTGAAGTTGACCTTGGAGTTAATCTACGCTGAGTGCTGATTATTGGTGGGGACGTCCTGGGGTCTTTTTCTCTTTTGGGCTGGTGGATTCTCTCTTTTGCATAGTCTATAGATGCTGTTAATGTCTATGTGTCTGTGGATAGCTGATTTGTCAGAGTGCCAGGTTTCTAGAAATTCCCCGGCAGTTTTGGATTTGGCCTGGTCTAGGATTGTCACATTTTCCCAACTGAAACTGCGGTTAAATCTGTCTATAAACCTGTGAAGTTAAAGAATTTTCGTCATGCCTTTTGACTGCCAGTTGGAGTTCAGGGATGGGTTCATGGAGACATTTCACTACCCAACCAAATAACTGAGCTAGTAGGGAGTGGGGTCACCTAGTTACTCAGCTGAGGACTAGCTGTGTAACGCATGGAGATCCACACTTGACAAACCAGGTCGATGATTAAAGTTGAACCCAGAGAAAATCAAGACTACAGTGTGAACTATTGATGTTCAAAGCTCTAGCAGCCACCTTCCCCAACTTTCATCTTGAATGACAATTTCAGTCCATGTTTGAGGGTATTTTAAATTGATGATCAAATAGGGATGGATTTCAAAGTGTTTCTGTATTTCTGTAACACTTGGAATTCCCCTAAAAGTTCTGCTCACAACCGGGGCGTTTGCTAGAGCAGAATTTGCTGAAAAACCAATTTCAGCACAACATGAACTTCTTTGAATGTTAACAACTGTTGAGCGGTGGAAGGGCCTGCCTCAGGTGATTAAGGCGATGGACACACTTTAGTGGAAATATTAAGCTGAGGATGAAGGCAAGTAGAAGGCCACCAGGGATAGAACTGGACCAGAGCAGAAGTAGGTAATCAATTTCAGACCACAATCTCACCCGGATTAGCTAAAGGCATGACTTCAATCTTCAATGAGGTGTTAGGATGCTAACAAGGCAAATACTATTTTGGGGTGCATAAAAGAGAGCCCCACCAGAACCTTCCCTGGGAGCCACTTTGGTATACTGCAGTGGTGAAGGTCACTGGAGAAAGCAATTTGGAAGGGTCTGAAAAGGAAACCAGGTCACCAAGAACACGGTGGTTGGACACCATCAAATCTGACCACACGCAGAGCGTAAAACAACTCAAATTTAAATTTTTGAGGGGAGACAGGGCCCACAGAATCGCCAAGTTGGGTTGGACAGAATGGGTAATGTCATCATCAGTGATGATGGCATCACTCTAAGAATGAAGGGGGGTGGAGCGGACCGGGGGGGGCATGAATTCTAGTCCTGCTTTAGGCACAAAACCAGCTGGGTGACCTTGGATCAATCCCTCTCTCTCTCAGTCCTAGGAAGCAGTCAATGGCAAACCACTTCTATTTACACCTGGCCAAGAAAACTGCAGGCAGGCAGGCAAGTCCTCCCTACTCCTGGCATGCTGTTATTATGGGATACAGCCAGTCATTGCCATCATTCTTTGAGTAAAAATTCAAACTGGAGGCCTCGATGGAGATTCTCAACCATGGCTGTCCCAAAGGCAACTTTCTTGTGTTCCCCCCCCCTGTGAAAACGTTTTACTTCTCATCCAAGAAACTTTATATGAAATAGAAACAGGGATAAGAGTAGGAGTAGGAGTAGGAGTAGGAATAGAATAGAATAGAATAGAATAGAATAGAATAGAATAGAATAGAATAGAATAGAATAGAATAGAATAGAATAGAATAGAATAGAATAGAATAGAATAGAATAGAATAGGAAATGTGGAATGAGAATAGAATAGAATATAGAGTAGAATAATAATAGAATATAGAGTATAGAATAGAATATAAAATATGTAATAGAATAGAATAAGAAATAGAATAGAATAGAATAGAATAGAATAGGAAATGTGGAATGAGAATAGAATAGAATATAGAGTAGAATAATAATAGAATATAGAGTATAGAATAGAATATAAAATATGTAATAGAATAGAATAAGAAATAGAATAGAATAGAATAGGGAATGGAATAGAATAGGAAATGTGGAATGAGAATAGAATATAGAATAGAATAATAATAGAATATAGAGTATAGAATAGAATATAAAATATGGAATAGAATAGAATAAGAAATAGAATAGAATAGAATAGGAAATGTGGAATGAGAATAGAATAGAATAGAATATAGAGTAGAATAATAATAGAATATAGAGTATAGAATAGAATATAAAATATGGAATAGAATAGAATAAGAAATAGAATAGAATAGAATAGGAAATGTGGAATGAGAATAGAATAGAATAGAATATAGAGTAGAATAATAGAATATAGAGTATAGAATAGAATATAAAATATGTAATAGAATAGAATAAGAAATAGAATAGAATAGAATAGAATAGGGAATGGAATAGAATAGGAAATGTGGAATGAGAATAGAATAGAATATAGAGTAGAATAATAATAGAATATAGAGTATAGAATAGAATATAAAATATGGAATAGAATAGAATAAGAAATAGAATAGAATAGAATAGAATAGAATAAGAAATAGAATAAGAAATAGAATGGAATGGAATGGAATGGAATAGAATGGAATAGAATAGAATAGAATAGAATGGAATAGAATAGAATAGAATAGAATAGAATAGAATAGAATAGAATAGAATAGAATAGAATAGAATAGAATAGAACAGAATAACAGAGTTGGAAGGGGCCTTTGAGGTCTTCTAGTCCAGAGGTCCCCAACCTTTTGGGCACCAGGGACCAGTTCCGTGGAGAAAGACTTTTCCACAGACCAGAGAGGGTTTGGTTTTGTGTGCTGCCTGCATCCCGCTGATGGGGATTTGCTTGTTTGTGCAGCCCGGTTGCTGCCATGCCGCGGCCTAGTACTGGTCCATGGAGACCCCTGTTCTAGTCCAACCCCTGCTCAGGCAAGAAACCCTATACCATTCCAGACAAATGGTTGTCCAACCTCTTCTTAAAAACCTCCAGCGTTGGAGCCCTCACAGCTTCTGGAGGCAGGTTGTTCCACTGCTTAATTGTTCTTGCTTCTCTACTTGATTACTTTCCATCCGTTGCTTCTTGTCCTGCCTGCCCTCGGGGGCTTCTCAAGAAAGTCCAGTTGTCTTTTGGCGGGGGGGGGGAAGGAGGGAAGCACCTTCGACTTGAACCGGAGACCGCAATTTAGGAGCTGGGGGGGGGCAGAAGCAGCAGCCCCGCCAGAAGCGGCGACCCAACCAAGGCCACGCCGCGCCCGCCCACCACCCCTGCAAGAGCGCACAGCCTCGATCGCCAGGTGGCACTGCGATTCCCCGACGCGCCCGGGCGCGCTTCCCTCTTGGCAGCTCTTTAGCGGGGCCGGGGAAGGGCCGGCCAGGCTAAGCCGGGGTTGCAAAGCTCCAGCAAAACGCCCGGCCGCCTTGCAAAGAAAAGGCCGGGCGGCGGGCGGAGGAGGAGGAGGAGGAAGAGGTCGCCAAGACCTTGGAAGGTGGACGAGCGGGTGGCGCGCGCGCGAGCCGGAGAGCCAGATACGAGGACGAGGCGCGGGAGATTCCCCCGCGCGCTCGCGCGTGGGAGGAGCGGGCCCAAAGCGTCAGCAAGCGGAGCCCCCCCTCCTCCTCGCTTTGCAAACGGGAGTTGAGCTGATTCGCGAGTCGCGTTTTTTTGCTTATTTTCTTTTGCTCCCCTCTTTTTTTTTTTTTGCATTTTATATTTTGCATTGCTGCCCTTGGAGAGGCGGATGCCCTGCGGCCTTTTGGGGGAAAAAAACAAAACAAAACAAAAAACCCGAGAGGATTTATTTGCATTTATTTACTTAATGTATTTATTTACTTATTTACTAAATAAGCCCTCGCTTTTTTGCTTTTTTCCCCGTTTTTAAATTGACTTTCCTTCGGCTTTCCCGATGGCAAGGGAAGCTGCAAAATGGACCCTGCGTAGACTAAGCAAGAGAGGTGGGGCGGGTGGGTTTTCATGAGTTGCATCCCTAACCCTGAATGCCAAAGCCACCTATGGGGAGCCATCCCGTTATTTGTAAAGCAATAGAGCCTAATTTAAGATTTAAGGTCCAGAGAAGATGCTAAGGATGCCAGAACCAGGTGTGGGACTGGGCGATCTGTCTGGCAGTAGGAAGCTGATGGCCTTAGGGGCTCTAGTGGGCTGGTTGCTGGTGGTCCACTTACTGGTCAATGTTTGGTTGCTTTGCATCTTATCAGGCTTGTTGGCCTTACTGGGGGGCTGGTTGGGTTCCCAAATGATGGTGGGCACCAGCCACAAAATTCACCTGGAGAGATTTCTTCCCCTCGAAAGCTGCCCCCCGAATCCCGAGGCAAAGAGGGAGTTGGATGAAGAGATCCAGAATATTATTCAAAAGATCATTCGGGATTTTGTATCTTCCTGGTACCGGTCTGTGAGCCACGAGCAGAACTTTGAGAAGGAGGTTGAAAAAGCAATGATGGGGTTGGCTCTGGAGCTCAAAAGGAGAATGCTTCTGGTGGACAAGACGGCCTTGACCCAAAAGGTCCTCCTCCTGGCAGGGTGCCACCTGCAGGCCTACAAGAAGGTCCAGGAGAAACGGAAGGAAGCAGAAAGCCTTGGAGACCCTTCCGAGGAGGCCAGTAGATTATGGCAAGCCTACTGTGAATTCTCAGAACCTCATTTGGCTGTTCAAAGTCCTACACACCAGGTGGAATATACTAGGCGCACGGTGGACTTGCTGCTACGTGTCTTGGTGCCCACGCCCCATCTGGAAAGCAGAACTGGGCGCTTTGTGGTGGTGGAGCTCGTGACTTGCAATGTGCTGATGCCTGTGATTAACAAAATGGCGGATCCTGACTGGCTCAACCAGCTGTGGATTGACCTTTTCTCCAGGAAGGCCACCGGCACCACTGAGGTAGTGGAGACTTCCCCAGAAGTATCGCCCACCTCCTCAAGCCATCCCACGGTGCCCAGTGTTTTGCCCCTGGTCCTTCAGCCAGAAATGGCTACTGAGGGTGATAAAACCCTACCAAGGGATTTTGAGCCTTTCAACAGGAATGTGGTAGATAATTTGGAGAACTTCTTGGTGGAGGGAAAGGAACCAGTTGACCGAGCGCTGAGCACTCCCATGAATGAGAAAGATAATGGTAGCGTGGCTGCACCCCTACTTCACTCTGGTACCCTCGGGTCCTTCTTCCCCAGTGGAGACTTGGAGGTTGAGTCCCCCATGTCTGATGCAGGGAAAGACTCTAGTTCCCTGATTGTTGTGTCCGCAGAAGAACTCTTTGCTAGCTCCCTTCTTGATTTGGAAGGGTCTGTTGAGGTGGATGCAGAAGACAGTTTGGGCGAGAAAGACAGGTGCGCAGAGGATATTGCTGAGGGCTTTCCCTCTGAAGCCAGCCTCTATGCCGCCTCCCTCGGCCCATGTCCTGACATCCACATAGAGCCAGTTGCAGAAGACACCTTAGCTTCTTTGACTGCTCTTTTGGAGGATCCGGAAAAGACTTTCTTGAGACGGCCATCCTACCTGGTGAAAGAGTTGGAGCCACCTGGAAGCTTGGCACACAGCCCTCAAGATCTGCCAAGTCTGCTTTCTTCCTCGCCCACTGCCCCTATGGGCACCTTCAGCTTTGAGCCACTCAGTCCTGATGGCCCTGTCATCATTCAGAATCTGCGTATCACTGGAACAATCACTGCTCGGGAGCATAGTGGAACAGGATTTCATCCTTACACCTTGTACACTGTGAAGGTAATCCTGGTTTCCTCCCTCCCTCCCTCCCTCCTTCCATTTTTCCTTCCTCCATTTTTTCCTCCCTCCCTCCCTCCCAAGCAAGTCAAATATGATACATGCTTGAAAATCTTTGTTTTTCATCAACAAAAAAAACAGAAGCTAAAACAAGTGTTTCTTGTCACACCATCCCAAACATCTGAGATAACCCTTCTGAAATGCCAACAGAATCGGCCCATCTCTTGAAGTCAAGTCAAGCTTTAGACCAGGGGTCTTCAAACTTGGCCCTTTTATGACTTGTGGACTTCAGCGTGTCTGGCTGAGGAATTCTGGGAGTTGAAGTCCACAAGTCATAAATGGCCAAGTTTGAAGAGCCCTGCTTTAGACCATTATACATGGTTTGGTTTGGCAAATAGTCACCTCACTTATGATGGTGTTTTTCTTCTTCCCGTAGTATGAGACAACATTAGACAGTGACAACACTAACAGCCTCCAGCAAGTGGCATACCATACCGTGAACCGAAGGTACCGAGAGTTCTTGAACCTACAAACCAGGCTGGAAGAGAAACCAGATCTACGGAAGTTCATAAAAAGTTAGTCCTGAATTCCTTTTCTGTAGAATCTTGTTATAGGCAAAGTGGGGGTTAATTAAATTAATGTAGAATGTCTTGTCTTGGGTTTTTTTTCTCTTCCCCTTTTCTATCCACTGGCGATTATCATTGATCATTTATGTATTTCATATGGCTCAGCAACAGGGTGCATAAAACAACATATAAAATGTGTATTAAAATACACATAGTTTATATTTTGATACACATTATGGTTAAGTCGGGGACAACAATTTAAATGAACCATCTGCAAAATGTCTGGATATATTGTCCTTGGCCTAGGCAACTTCGAGGAACAAGCTTATTGTCAGAAAAATGGAATAAAAGCAGATAAAGGCATAGTTAGGCTAGTTCTACACCTAATCTCTTTTCACAACCTCTGTTTTAGTTTGAAGCACAGTTCTCTGGGGCACTTAATCCAATAATGTTGATTTTTCTGACATAGTATGCTAACCCTTGATCATCTTTCTGACATTAACCCTAATTGGGTAGGTTCTCACAATCTTCTGGACATTAATTTGACATGGGTCAAATTAATAGAACGTAGACAGCAGAAACCACCGATCAAACAACAAATCATATTATGGCCTAGTGCAAGGTTTCTCAACCTTAGCAACTAGAAGATGTGTGGACTTCAGCTCCTAGAACTCCCTGGCTGGCTGGGGAATTCTGGGAGTTAAAATCCACACGTCTTCACGTTGCCAGAGTTGAGAAACGCTAGCCTAATACGATGTAAAACCAACTGAAAAATGCTGGGTTTTATTGCAAGCAATTTGGAAATCTATATTTTAATCATGAATGATGAGCTAGTATGATTAACATTGCAGTAAAATTACTCTTTGTTTTTTTTTAAAAAACATGGCAGACATAAAAGGTCCAAAAAAATTGTTTCCGGATCTTCCGTTTGGTAACATGGACACAGAGAAAGTTGAAGCCAGAAAAAGTCTCTTGGAATCCTTCTTGAAGGTCAGGATTTCTTCCTGCTATTCATTTAAATCTGGTCTGGTTTTACTGTCATTTTTAAAAACTCACGTAAAAATACCTCATAAAAATAAAAGGAATAGCAGCCAGTGCAGATGTGATCCTCCCTCTTTTACTTTTTCTTGTCTACTTCAGCACTCCCCTCACTTCGAAATGTTGAATGCGGCCCTCTGCTCTTAATTATGACCCACCTCTGTCCTAAACCTCTGGTGGGACTGTGTCAAGGATGAAACTTTGGCAGCTACATGCCTCTGCGTTTCATCTTGCTTTTAGATTAAGGGGTGGTGGGGATGTTACTTTCAAGTGGGTTAAATGGAGAAATGAAACCTTCGATTCAGCTGAAGTCCGTGGGAGCCTGAAGCCTTGTCAAGGACACCAGAACAGGTGTGGATTTGAAGCAGACGGTTCCCATAACAAAGTGATATGAATTACGTAAGGGGATTTGGTTGGGAAAATGATTGTTTAAGTCTACGAATTGGTGTGGGAACCTCAGAGTTAGTTTTGCTTCGACAAAACCATGCAGTGTGTTCAGTAAACAGTAAGATTTTCGGAAATGGAATCAACCTAGAGTTTTATTTGGATTCCCCAGCTGGATGTTGACAGAATTTTTCTTTGCTTCACTGCTTGTCTGCTTGCCCGTTGCAGCAACTATGCGCAATTCCTGAGATCGCCAATAGCGAAGAAATGCAAGAATTCCTGGCCTTGAACACGGACGCAAGGATTGCCTTCGTCAAAAAACCATTTGTGGTCTCCAGGATTGATAAGGTAATGCGTTTGATGTTGTTACACTCCTATACATGATTAAACCAAACCAATAAGCTAGCTTCAAGCCACTTCCTCCAATAGCTCTTAATACCTGGTGGGTATTTGAGGATTGTCCAGGTCCATTTCATTCTCTGGGACCTGATGGACATCAGATTGCCTATCTGTAATTACTTCTTTAACTTCTTGTAAGATATCACGTTCATGGTATCAGTTATGGCAGAGGTCCCCAATCTTTTGGGCATCAGGTATCAGTTCTGTGGAGAAAGGTTTTTCCACAGACCGGAGGGTGTGTGGTTTTGTGTGCTGCCTGCATCCCACAGATGGGGCTTTGCTTGTTTGTGCAGACCGGTTGCTGGCATGCCGTGGCCCAGTACCAGTCCACGGACCAGGGTTTGGGGACCCCTGAGTTATGGCATCTGGTCACCTGGTCTTTGGATGACCTCTTTCATTGTGTTTGAGTTTTCAAGCAACAGTTCAAAGATTCTTTTTCTATATTAATTTATTCAAAATACTTAAAGTTAACTTCCACTATGAATACTTCCAATGACTTATCTTGTTTAGCTCCATCAGGTGTCGACTAATTTATTCTTGCTGTCCAAGGATGCTCTCTCTTTTATAGTGCTTTTATTAAATTATTAGATCTATATTATAGAGATTAAACTAATATAATTTAAAAAGTATGAAGATGTATAAAATTCGTTTGAAAAAAATTAAGTGCAGAAAACAAAGACCCTCCAAATTGATTTAAGAACTAAGGTTTGGTTGAACCTTGAGTTTATAAAAAGTTACATTAATGGCTGAACGGAATCCTACTTTTTGCAAGTCATCACAAAAATGTCACGTTACTACCGTGTAATCACAAAAAACAACAATAGCAACAGAAACCAGCTGTGCAGAATACATATAGGCAATCTCAAGATCTCTCCTTTCTCCAGAGAGATTTCCGTGATACAGATCCACCATCCATCTGTCGTTTTGCACCGTAATTTCTCCTGCTATCTGCAGGATGTCAGTTTGCCATTTCCTCACCGGAAGTCTCCCCTGTCCAAGATACTCTCAACACTGCTGTCCAGCACTACATGCAGTCCTCAACTTACAACAGTTCATTTAGTGACCGTTTGAAGTTACAACAGCACTGAAAAAAGTGACTTATGACAACCACTGCAGCATCCCCCTGGTCATGTGATCAAAATTCAGATGCTTGGCAACTGACTCATATTTATGACGGTTGCTGTGTTCTGGAGTCACATGATCCCCTTGGATGACCTCCTGACAAGCAAAGTCAAGGAAGCCAGAATCGCTTAACTGTGTTACTAACTTAATCACCGCAGGGATTCACGTAACAACTGGGGCAGTGAAAGTCGTAAAATGGGGCAAAACTTAACAACTGTCTCAGTTAACAACCGAAATTTTGGGCTGTGGTCCTATGTTGTAGTCCTATGTCGAGGAGTACCTGTGTTGTCTTTTATGTCAGTGAAGGTTTCCTTTTATTGCAGATTGTAATGAACGCCATTGTGGATACATTAAAAACAGCATTTCCCAGATCTGAGCCACAGAGTCCTACAGAAGAACTGAGTGAGGCAGAAGTGGACGGGAAACAGCAAAGTGATGGAAAGAAAGCCAGTAGGTAAGAGTTCCTGTTGAGCTCGAATGTGCAAATCCATAGTAGCAACTCTTTTCTGCAGCCTGAAGTCATACTGCCATGAATATCTTTATTGGGTTCCCTTAGGGAATAAACTCTCCGTGCCTGCAAACATTAATCCATGTCTTGACATGAGTCTAGTCCTGCTGGTATTCTTCAGAAATTATCAGGTCCAAGAAAGGGCAAAAATACTTCATGCTGTCCTTCAGGAATAGCTGTTTAATTATTCTGGGTCTTTAGTGGTGATTATGGCTAATAGTGTTAGAATTATTGAGTTGACTACTAAGCTTTTGCTGGACCTGAGGGAACTGTACTGTTCGGATTCTTATCTGTATCCCCCCCTCCCCGGAAGAGATCTGATTTCAGTAAAGGGATCAAATGGGGGTGGGTGGGGGGAGGAGATAATTGGGTTTTCAAAATCTTGGCTGGACATGACATTCCTAAGCAGTGAACAAACTTTTTGCTTTGTCTTAAGAAATCCCTTAGAGTGTTTGACAAATTTGTGTTTTCTAGTTTGATTGTGTGAACGTGCAATGTCCCACTGGACTCTCTGCGGTTTGCCTTCCCCTGCTCAGTGTGTTGTCCACTTTTGCTTTAAAATGGTCCACTGGAAGGGTGCCTAATATAGATGCACATTAGATTCTGCCCAATGTAAGGACCTGCCCCAGTTGGTCCCTCAGACAAGTAAAAGTCTTGACTCCGTTGAGGTTAATCAAAAGAACTTGTACTGAGAAATAGCAACAGCAATAGCACTTAGATTTATGTACCGCTTCACCGTACCCCCCTCTAAGCAATTTGCAATGTTAGCATCTTGCCCCTAACAATCCGAGTCCTCATTTTACCGACCTCAGAAGGATGGAAGGCCGAGTCAACCTTGAGCTGGTCAGGATCGAACTCCTGGAGTTGGGCAGTGAGTTAGCCTGCAGTACTGCATTCTAACCACTAGGTTACCACGGCTCTAATGGATAGTGCAGGGGTAGGCAACCTTGGCTCTTTTATGACTCGTGGACTTCAACTCCCAGAATTCCTGAGCCAGCCATGCTGAGGGGAAAGGGAGAGGTTTCCAAGCTGAGCCATGCTGGCTTAGGAATTCTGGGAATTGAAGTCCACCAGTCATAAAAGAGCCAAGGTTGCCTACCCCTGGGATAGTAGATGCAGAGAAGTCAGGCGGAATCTGAAGGTCCCGCGCAAAGCGCAGTAACAGAGTCTTAGAAGTTTGAATGCACTTTCTTCTCCCTTCTTCATGAGAAGTAGGCAGGGTGTTGTCTGAGTTGCTTTCTCAGTTTGCAGGACCCCAAACCAAGGAAGACTGGGGGTTCTTCCAAGCAGGTATACAGGTAGTCCTTGACTTATGTCTATAACTAAGCCCAAAATTACGATCATAAGTCACCTACAGTTGTAAGTCAAGGCATCAATGTGACCGGAAGTAATTTTCTGGCCTTCTTCACAATGCTTGGTAATCAAACTCATTCATTTGAATGACTCCTTTTTTTGTTGTTGTTGAAAAAAATGCCAGAAACCAAAAGCCATCACGAATCCTCACGTGATCATGGACTGCAGTGAGGAGTAATAAAGCTGACCCACCGGACATATCATGTGGCCACCACGGGGCGGTGTGACCATTTATGGTGGCTGATGGTGGCTTGTGGACAGTAAAACACCCATTCTGTGGTTTGTCTAACTTCAAATGGTCTTAAAAAGACTGGCTATTAAGTGAGGACTACCTGTATGCCACCATCATGTGCTTCCCAGTGCACACACAAGTGCAACAGGAGGGCAGAAGAGAAACAGGCACAAAGATGCAACGTGTTACTTAAATGCAAAATGCTTCCTAAAGTAGCACCTTCTGGTATAGACCTTGGAAAGGATTTGCGAAGCCACACACTGTGTGTTTTCTCTCACTTGCTGACAGTGACGTGCTATTGACATTTTTTGCAGCTGCTGATAATCACAGGAATTCTTATGGAGTGGCCAGCCAATGGAAGCAACCCATCCATGGGAGTGATCGAGTTCCTCAGATTAAATGAATGAATATTGTGTTTTCCTGCCTCTCTTTTCACAGGCCTAAGCTGAAATTCCCATCTGGCAAAATGCTGAATGTGGCCGGAACACAGGAGAAGATTTTATATTCTTTCAGGGAAGGCCCGAACGTAAGTCTGTCTTCAAGGCCAAGAAGTGTTGAAAGAAAACTTCCAATAGTTAGCAGAAAGAGGCGTTTCTCCGTTTTGTTCCAATCCTCCTCTTCTTCTAGGTCTCCGAATTCCTCTCCCTGTCAAGGATGGAGTCCTTTATTCAGAACCAGGAGAGGTTGATGGAGGCCACGTCCAGCGAAGGTCCAGAGAGAGAGGGGGATGAAGAAGCTCCCTCAGATTTGAATCTAACGCCTGTAGAGATGCTACAGCAAACAGCAGATGAAGAGACAAATTCTGGTATGTCCTCTCCAGCTCCAAAATTTGCTTCCTTCTGCTTCTGTTTGCCTCATATGCTGCTTTTTTGTAGGGCGTATAGGTGTTCTTCAACATTGCTCAACCCAGGTTAGAAATTGCAAATTTCAACTCCACCATTAACATCCTATGTGTTGTTAGAAGCACAGGTTAAAGAAGGTTGGAAAGTGTAGTCCTACAGACCTGAAAAACGCTCAGTTGTGGTACTAAATGACTCCCACTGTGGCAAACATTTTGTGACCTGGCAAAACGAACCCTCGTGGCAGCCATTTTGTCAAAGTGTACCACACATACTCACAGTGCCAGATGGGCCCATCAACCCCATATAATTGGAATTCTTTGAAGTGGACAGCACTGACCTAAACAGATTGATTGACAGCTCATTAAAGGAAACATTTTTGCCTATTCTGTCATGAGTGGTCCTCAGTTTCGAAGGCTAAAAATAGAGCTTTTGAAATAGAAATGGTCTCCATTGTCAAATCTGTGATCAACCACAAGGTGGCAGTAGAATAGCATGAATTTGAAATAAATCCTCATGAATAAGTACTGAGGGTTTAAACCAGTACGGAATTAAGGACAGGCTTGCAATAATCTATTAAAGGGTTTTCCTACCCACCAAATTCTTGGGATGCAAACGATGGCCTGTACTGAATTTATGGGCTGGGGAAAGGTAAAGAGGCATGGAAGCTGAGGACGGGACGGGACAGGACGGAACAGAACAGAATAGAATAGAATAGAGTTGAAAAGGAACTTGTAGGTCATCTAGTCCAACCCCTCACCTTAAAAGCAGGAGACCATTTCTTTTTTTTTTTTAGGAAGAAATTTTATTGGTTTTTTAGTTTTTCAAACAAGATGCTCAAGACACACCGTGGTGTTAGGGTAGTCAAACATCCAAAGACAAAACATATATACATAATTCAGTCAGTACATCTAATATTCCCTCTCTTTTTCCCTTAAGTAACATAATATATTTAAAATAGTCCAATTCTAGCTTAAATTTATTCAACCTATACCTGTTTTTAAAGCTTTAGAAATTTACACTATCATAATAAAATTAACTTTAAGTACAAACATTATCAATTCGGGTATCCCTTCCAAATATATTCTAGTTTCTTGATTTTATCATAAATCTTATTTAATTCTTCTTCCACTAATATCCCTTAATTAAAATAACATATTAATATCCTATACATATCTAGTCCATCAATTAATCAATCTCTTTAAACTGACAGAAGAAAATCAAACCTTAAATCATTTCAATCTATTAAACAAAATTCAAATTACATCCAATTAATTGTCATAACTAATAAGATCCGTGTTGTCAAACAATCAAATCATCTTATTAGAATAACTCAACATTACATAATTTTCTTACAAGTAACCCTAACATCCTAAAAAGAGAACACACTCTTAATCCAGTTAATATATATTCCATTAATCAACCCTTTTTCTCTTTCTTCTAACTAACAATCTTAATCCTAAAATCAACCCATAATTCTAGATTACCTTTAATCTATTTCCTGAAAATATCTCCTTTTTAGCTAAAATATTGATCTATCCTAGACCTATCTAATCCATCAATCAATCTCTTTAAGCTGACAAGATAACACCAAACCTTAAATTATTTCAATTCATTGAGCATCAAACAAATTAATCATCGTATTAGAGATAATAGTTTTCATATAGATAAACTTTGTGTATCTTCCATTAATCGCCCATTTCCCTTACATCTAACTCATAATCTTAGTCCTTAAATCAGTCCACAATTCTAGGTTGCCTTTAGTCCATTACATAAAACTTTTAACTTTCACTTTTTTCAGTCTTATTCTGGGTTTCTTCTTATGCCAAGTAGGTTTCCATAGCAGAGCTTCTCTTCCAGCTGATAAGTCTCTCTTTATTGCTTGTAGTGTCATTTGGATCAGTGAGAACCATCTTGGCCTCTGCATTGGTCCTCTGACTCTCTTAACCATAAAGTCTCTTTGGTTTAACATTTCAAGTCTCAGTCTTTGCTTTTTCTGGTCCTCAGCACCATAAATGACTTGCTTATAAGGCAAAATCAATTTCTCTTTATTCTCAGTCAAGTCCTCTTCTTGTGTAATCTGTTTTATAGAAGAATCAGGTGTAGTCTGAAAGTTAAGTTTGAAGTTTGAAGGAGAGATTCTGGCAGCAGGAGACCATTTCTGACAGATGGCAGTCCAGTCTCTTCTTGACAGGTTGTGTACGGACTACCTCGGGATGTCATCCCTAGAGACGAGAAAGCTTGGAAAGAAATGAAGCCCCTCCGTTCTTACTCTCTGGAGATTTCCCGGGCATGAGCATCTCTTTATAGCAGGCCTGGAAATCAAATCAGTTGTTTCCTGATCTTCTGGATGCCTGTGGCTTCTCACATTGCAGTGCACCGCAGTTCTTAGATGGTTCCTGCAAATAAGTAATGATTAAAGCCGAAGCTGCTCAGCTCTAAGATCAGCCAAGGTTGGCTACAGCTAATCCTTGAATTACAACTCTAATGGAGCCTGCCCATGATGGTTCCAACTTGTGGCGGTAGTCAAGTGAGGTGCCCACGTGATTGTCTTGCTTAATGACCCCATCCCTGCTCTCCCTGATGCGGTCATTAAACAGTGACAATGGCAGCACGTAATACTTGCACAAGCAGAAGAAAAAAAATGATGAATCTACAACTGTAGGCTGAGTGAGGCCTACTGTCTGGATTCTCCTTAATGTTTTGTTTTTATTCTGCAAATAACTGCTTGATTAACCATTTTCTCCCTTGCTGACTGATTTCTTTTATTGCCTTTGAGAAGGCACAGTAATCCCATGGAAATCTAGTGGCTAATCTGGCTTAAGCCAAGGAGAGTTGGCACGTCTTGTTCTTTAAGGAGGGATAAAAGCTATTTTTATACTTTTTTAAATCCTGCTTTTATTATTTTTATAAATAACTCAAGGTGGTGAATATGCCCAACACTCTTTCCTCCTTCTACCTTCCCCACAACAAGAATCCTGTGGGATGGTTTGGGATGAGAGAGAGTGACTGAGTGGAAGTCACCCAGCCTGCTTTTGTGCCTAAGATGGAACTAGAACTCACGGTCTCCTGGTGATTGGTTCCAAGTCATCCAGTCAGCTTTCAGGCCTTAAACTAGAACTCCTGTGATTGGCTCTGGGTCATCCAGCCTGCCTTTGTGCCTAAGGTAAGAGTAGAATTCACAGTCTCTTGATGATTGGGCCAAAGTTACCCAGGCAGTTTTCATGCCCAAAGCAGGACTAGAACTCACAGTCTCCTGGTTTCTAGCCTAATGCCTTCACTAGTACACCAAGCTTAATGGTTAAGTGCATAATTTTCATGGTGATGTGATCTTTAGTATCTCAACTGGACTTAGGAAAAAAAATGAATGGACAATAGTGAAGTAGTAAGCCTGGTGTAAAAGCTTCTTATGTTTGCAGGATCAGAGACTTTGCTGGCAGATATTGTTCTGGACCTTCTTTGTCTGATCATGGTAGACCAGTGGAGTTGGCTATGGTCAGAGAACATGCAGAAGATCCTACAGCTGCTCTTTGGGACATTGATCCAGAGGTAAGGTTTTAGTGTGCAACCAGAATTGCACAGTTGTTCTTGATGTGGGTGTCAAGCACACCATGATTTTGAGTTGATTCCAGAAATTGGAGGCCCCAATAGGAAAAGGTTGTTTTCTTAAATTATCACCTGCCTTCCCAGTGCCTGGAAGTTTTCCAGAAATGGTCTTTCAGTGATCTGCAGTGATAAGAGCCCTGGGGGCGCAGTGGTTGGAATGTAGTTCTTCAGGCTAATTCTGCCGACTGCCAGCAATTCAATCCTGACTGGCTCAAGGTTGACTCAACCTTCCGTCTTCCCAGGTCAGTAAAATAAGGACACAGATTGTTGGGGGCAAATATGCTGACTCTCTAAACCGCTTAGGAAGGTCTGTAAAGCACTGTGAAGAGGTATATAAGTCGAAGTGCAATTGCTATCCTTCCTTTCTTATTTCCTTCCTTCCTCCCTCCCTCTGTCCCTCCGTCCCTCCCTCCCTGCCATGGTGGTGCAGTGGTTAGAATGCAGTATTGCAGGCTAACTCTGCCCACCTGCTAGCAGTTCGATCCTGACCAGCTTAAGGTTGACTCAGCCTTCCATCCTTCCGAGGTCAGTAAAATGAGGACCCAGATTGTTGGAGGTAAGATGCTGACTCTGTAAACCACTTTGAGAAGGCTGCAAAGCAGTATATAAGTCTAAGTGCTATTGCTATCTCTTAATTCTTTCTCACTCCTAAAAGAAGTTGCCCACCAGGTCCCAAAACACTATCCAGAATAAGTATCCCCCACTGAAACGGACTTAAGCATACCAACAGAAGCATGCGTTTGTTAACTGACCAGCTCAGTGGCGATGTGGATGTTGAATTTTTGCTGATGGTCTGTTCTTCTCCCCCCCCCACCCTACCCCTCCCCTCCCCTCCCTATAACCGTCAGCCCCAAAGGACAGCTGTCTGGGGTACGAAGGACATCATACTCACCGTCTGGCTTATTTGAGCTATTTGAGGCAAAGGTTGCCAAAAAATGTTGAGGTCAAGGGGATGCTAATAGGTACAAGCCTGCTGATTTTCTTTTTAAAGATAACCAGGTCAGGAAGAATGAGGGCGTCTCTGAAAATGAGCTTTTAAAAATGGAGCGAAGAAGTGAGAAGCCGATACCCTTGAGAGAAGATGCTTTGAGCACGAGGACGTTGAGGGGAATGTCATACCTCACTCGAATACTGGACTGTCACCAGCCCGGGGCAGCTCTGATAAAGATGTATGCTTCTTTGAAGAGAGGAGGATGACATGGAAGCGAGTCCCAACCGAGCAGGCTTGCAAAACGTTCCCCGCACAACGTTGCAACTTATATAAAAAAAATAAATAATGGTAGTTTTGGGCTTCCAATTTTGGTCCGGGTTCAGCTGTGGTAGACCACAAGGCTAGAAGTTGCGTGCAAAATGGAAGGGCTTAATGTCCCCTCCTAGAATTTTTTTTCTTTCTTTCTTTTGTCTCCTCTTTGTTTTCTTTTTCTCAGATGTGTGGTCCTCGGCTTATGACCGCAATCGTGCCCAACGTTTCTGCCACTAAGCGAGACATTTGTTAAGTGAGTTTTGCCCCCTTGGATGGCCTCCCTCCCTTGCCACGTGCTGTTCAGGGGATCGCTGCGGTTGTGAAGTCAGCAACACGATTGTCGTTGCTTGTCAGAAAGCCACAAAAGGGGATCACCTAAACCCGGGACGCTGCAACCGTCACATATGTGAGAAGGGTGACAAGCATCTGAATTTTGATCACATGGCCACGAGGATGCTGCAGCGGTCATAACTGCGAAAATGGTCATAAGTCACTTTTTTCAGTGCCGTTGTAATGTCGAATGGTTACTAAAAGAATTTTGTGTTGTAAGTCAAGGACTACCGATAAACCCAGAATCCCAGTTAGGCCAAGAAGATAGTAGGGCAGAAAGCAACAAAGAAGCATTAGATGGCTGCTAATGTTGGCTCTCTGAAACACACTTAACCTCTTGCACTGCTGGTTCGTCGCATTTTGCGAATTTTTAGATTGCATTCATCGGGCCTTCAAAGTCTCTGTGGTGTGAACTTTCAGGAAATCCTGGTTGCTGATGCTTGTGGATCTGTCTTATGAATTAGACTATTTAAAGGGAAAGGGATGAGTTTAAAACAGGGTCAGCTGAGATGTTTCAGAGAAGGCTGATCCAGACGGGAAGAACTTCTCTGAACTCAGATAAAAAAGTGGGGTAATCAAGTCCCTACATCAGGGGTCTTTAAACTTGGCCCTTTTATGACTTGTGGACTTCAACTCCCAGAATTCCTCAGCCAGGTACGCTGGCTGAGGAATTCTGGGAGTTGAAGTCCACAAGTCATAAAAGGGCCAAGTCTGAAGACCCCCTGCCCTACATCTTTCTGGTCTTCGGAGCAAATTCTTCCATCCAAGTTTAGCTATGGTTAGGTGCAATCCAGCACAGTTGGAAATAAATCTTCATTCACAAGAGGTATGTATGTCATTTATTAGATTCTCAGTAAGGGATAAGGGAAGGCTTTGGTCAACTGTACTGCAATCTAGTTTTTTTTTTTTCATTCTGTTAAACCAACATAGTCTTGATAGACGATATAGGAGGAGACATGGCCACAGAGAGCATCAGTGGAAAAGCTGTTAGAAAAACTTGACTTTTGACAACTCCTGAAAAATCACTTCCTTATATCCCTTAAAAAAAAAAAAACTTGTGTAAGTAGGCACATGGCATTTTGGCTTAGATATGATCATATTTGTTTGGCTAATTCTGTATCCCATTCAGGCAATTCTCAACTTAAAAACCATTTGTTCAGTGACGGTTCGAAGGGCCCTGGGAAAAAAAAAAGACTTGTGACCATTTTTCACACTTAATGACCATTGAAGCATCCCCACGGTCACGTGATCAAAAATCAGATGTTTGGCAACAGGCTCACATGGCGTCCTGCGATCACCTCTTGTGACCGTCAGATGAACAAAGTCAATGGAGACACCATTGAACAGTTGTAGCAAGAAGGGTTGTAAAATGGGACAAAACTCAGTTTAACAACAAACATTCTGGGCTCAACTGTGGACATCAGTCAGGGACTATCTGTATTCCTCTCCCTATCCAACCTAAGAGATTATAGCTATTCTCAACAGAGCAAGGAGCGAAGACTAGATTGCTAAGGCAAAAGAACCCATGGAAGAAGAGAGTGTAAACCAGTTCTGTGCTTCTTCCAAGATAACTCTGTGGCTATGATATTACCAGGAATTGAACTCAGTTTTTCTTTTGGCACTGCGGGTTTCACAGTGCATGCCTAGATCTTAACTGAAGCACATCTTTCTTTTTCCTGGAAAGAGTCAACAAGCCTCAAGCATCTTGGCTTGGGTTAGTTGGCCATGTTTTAGTAGCAATAATTGTTGCTGCTACTCTTCTTTATGGCTATTCTTTGCAAAATGCCTCGAATTCAGGGTCCCTTGGCAATAATGTCAGAGCAAGCGTTCCTGGATCTTCTCACTCAAAGACAGCAGAAGAATACGAGGAAAGTTGCAATCGGCATATGTTCCAGGCAGGATCAGAGAGTTGGAAGAGCTCCTTGTAAAAACTCCTAGCAAGGAAGGAATTGTAAAGAGCCAGTTCTTTACATCTGAGTGTTAAAACCCCTATTGCATACAGAAAGTCCACCCTAGAAGTTAGCCCTTGTTCTGCACCCAATGCCAGCCCTTCAACATCTATCAAACAAGGGTGTCCTTCACCTTAAAATCGCTCCGCCCGTGACATGGCGGCCTTAAGCCTCTTTTCCATGGCTGGGAAGACCAACTGGCTGATTGAGCCTGTTCTAAATCTCTCCCAATGATCTGATACTGTGGCAACGTCCAGAGGAGAAAAAGCAGATGACCGAAAAAGGTCTTGCTAGGGAAGGAAGGCGTATCCCCTTCTCTGAAAAGGCAGGCCTGTCCCCTTACGTAACACAAGAGCGATCCTTTTTTTGGTGGCTACTGATGGTAAAGAGATGGTTGGAGCAGCCAGCCAAGAAATGAGATCATCGGCAGCTAAGAAAAGATTTTTCAGCCTGGGTGGGCTCTCGGCTCGATCTGTAAACAATCCCTTTTGGTCCAATCCAGACATTCTGCTGTCCTTGCTAGCAAAATGCCTGTCTTCAGAAGAGGCGCAGTAGACAGAGAAGGGCCCCAGCCCTCCCTCCCCCTGGAATTTTTTACTGTACCTCTTTACTTTCTGGCATAAGGGTAGCCATTGTAGGGGACTCTCTGGAGATATGCGCTAAATCCGTGGGCAATGGCAGCTATTAAAAAAAACAAAACGGGGGTAATCTCATCTCTTACATCTACACAGCTTGGTCCTGACTTCTGTTTCTGGGCCACACTGCAGTTCGATGGAATGCAAGGAACGAATGTCTGTCTGGGGATAGATTAAGATCTTTATGCACTACTGTCATTGGTGAAAAATCTAGGCCTTTGGGGAAGGCGTATCGGGAATCTTTTGATACTTGTTTGCTAAAGACAAGCCAAAGCATTTCCTGGCTATTAAAGGCATTCGGAGCCCATCAGGTGAGCAAGCTGTAAGCATCCCAACCATCTCAGCCACTCTCTATAAGCCTCTGAGTCAGCTGGGAGATAAAAATACAGATCCCAGCAGCCCCAAACACGAGGTGTCTGCCATTCCTCACGGTGTTCTGCCTTAAAATCCTCCCCTTTGGCAGGTAGGTGGGGTTTCAGTTTTTGGAGGTTTTTGAAAAGGGCCTGGACCGTCACCTTTCTAAGAAGGCTTAATTGATATTTCTACGCATTGCAGAAGGCTTGGCGAGAGGATCCTTGTGGGTCTTCCAACGCGTTTATTCCAGGAAATGGGACAGCACTGAAAAAGAAATAATAGCAATGCATCAGTTGATGCCTGAACAAGGAGAAAATGATGGTCTAGGATTCTGGTCCTCACACAGCAGGACAGAACCAGGTTCTAGGTTTCTCAAGGAAAGCCCTGATAGCTTTCAAGGAAAGGCTAAAAGGTTTTGTCTGAGAACAGTGAGATCTGTTGTGGAAGGAAGAGGCACAAGTTAAAAGAATGTGTAAATCAGAGGTCTTCAAACTTGGCCCTTTTATGACTTCTGGACTTCAACTCCCAGAATTCCTCAGCTAGCGTGCCTGGCTGAGGAATTCTGGGAGTTGAAATCCAGAAGTCATAAAAGGGCCAAGTTTGAAGACCTTGGTGTACTGTAAACCTTTGAGAAAGAAGACACTTGATGACGAGAAGTAGGGTTGGGAGCTGAGAATCACAGCCTTTGACTTCTTTTACAAGAAGAAAGACATAGTTGCTTGGCCAGGAACCTTTAGGAGACAACTGAGAAATAAAAAAAAAAAAATTCCAGGCCAGCTAGAATTAATCCCAATATTGGAGATTTTGCTCAAAATCTCACGGATGACCGAAAATTGGGCAGGAGGGGGAGAAAAGGTGGCGTTACCTATGGGTATATGAAAATAAACAAAGGTTTGAAAACCATTGATGTAGCACTAGCAATAACATTTAGACTTACATACTGTTTCACAGTGCTTTAAGTGGTTTACAGAGTCAGCATATTGCCTTCAACGGTATGGATCCTTGTAGGCTAATGGTCTTCAATTTATTTATTTTTTTCACCTTAACCCAGTGTTTCTCAACCTTGACAATTTTAAGGCATGTGGACTTCAACTCTCAGAATTCCACAGCCAGCAATGCTGGCTGTGGAATTCTGGGAGTTGAAGTCCACATGCCTTAAAATTGTCAAGGTTGAGAAACACTGCCTTAACCTCTTTTGTATAGCCCTGAGAAGAATAGATAGGTATGTCTCCATTGCCAGTTCCAAGTTGGAGAAGAACGGATAGATGTGGTTATGGGCCACAAAGGTCTTGAGACCCTATCATCATTTTGCAGGAAGCAGTGTGTGTAGATTTTAGGAGTATACAAAAGGGGTTGATCTTGGAAGTGAACTTTTAAAGAAGTCCCGAATATTCTGCTTCCTTTTAGAGCAGAACTTTCCCAGAGATGCTTTGATGGCTTCCAGAATTAAAAGCAGACCCTTCTTTCCTCCTCCTTGCAGATGTCTAGGATTCGTACTCATCTTCTGATTTTGCCAATTTCTTTTGGGTGACTGTCTTTCACTTCTGCCTGCAAACGAGAGGAAATTGGCAAAGCTATGTGCAGTGTTTACATTAATATTGATACTTGTGGCTTTCTGACACCAAGTCAGATAAGTCAGTTAATAAAAGAAAACAAAGGGGAAAACACAGCCTTTCTTTCTTAAGCAGTCTCTCCCAGCTTGGAACAACATATGCTGGACAATAGTCCCCATCATTCTTAGTCAACATGACTTAAGAATGATGGGGACTGTAGTCCAGCATATCTGGATGGTGCCAGTGTGTGAGGGGGGGAAGACTCTTTAATCCAGTTCTGAGCTATTCCAGTTTGGGCTCCACTTTTTAATATGCAATATTTCTTTGCCTGTCCCCTTCCCAAACGACATCTGAGATCCTGGAACTACGCAAACTGTTAATCCAGAGATAAAGAGAATATGTCTGGACACATCCGAGCTGTCTGCACTTGGAAATCTGAGCAGGGTTCAAGCAGAGAAGCCTCTTGGACAGGGAGGGGGGCAGGAATGGGGAGTTTGGATGGGTGTGTTTTAAAGGGTCAGTGTCCATTTCTAAACAGGATTTAAAATAAACCAGAAACATCCTTAATTTGAGAGAGGAAGCTGAGCACCATTTAAAATCCAGGAGCTGTACCGGTCTCGCTTGCTTTCTCCCAGACTATTTGGTGTGACATGGATGCATAGTTCTGCAGGCCAAGTTGTCATTGTTGGCTTGCACACAGTAGTGTCCAGCACCCTCCTCCTCCTCCTGACCCCCTTCCCAAACAGCAATAAAACCGCTCTGGGTGTTACATAGCCTGCTCCCCCTTCCCTACAATCATCCATGACCACATTTTCTCTTTATAGACCTGCTTGTAAAAATTATCGTTTTCACCTTTATGATACCAATCAGTGGGGGGGGGGAAGGAGGAATAATCTTGCAATCTTCCAGCAGACTCGTAAGTTTAGAAACTAAGCCTAGCCCCCCTTCCCCCCAATTTCTACTTTTCAGGTTGCCAATCCCGAAGCTCTCTCAGTGCACAGAACTAACCTACCAGGGAGAGCAATTTTAGCAGTTGTTCCCAACCTTTTATTTTATGTAGCCGTATCTCACCCCTGACATCTTTTAAAGAGCAGCATCAGAGCTAGGATCCATAATGTGGTGCCCCTAGGCCACGGAGGAAATGTGACCACCGCCCCAAATAAAACTAAGGCTATTGAGTACAATTCCTGAAATTTAACTGCTGTTGCACTTTTAGGGAATTGGGAAGGTGTTGTTTCCAAGTCAGTCAACAGCATTTGCCATTTAAAATCTTCAGGCTTTTAGGAAGCAGAATTTGCCGTTTTAGATCTCCATGGTTCATAAAAGAAATTTTAAAAAATTGCCCAGGGTTAGGGGGAAGAAGTAAAAAAAATAAAAATAAAAATGGGTTTAGCAGCCTGTGCTTTTCCACCAGTGTGGAAATTTGTGCTTGTAGGCACCAGAGGGCGCCACGTGTCCTGTTGTAAATCAGAATAAGCTGACATGGAGAGCCATGCAATTCAGACAGGAGAATTTAAGCACAGATGTAGCCAGTGGTGGGATTCAAACATGTGAACAACCGATTCTCTGTGTGGATGTCACTTCTGGAAGTCCATTCTGGGCCTGGGCAACAAAAAATTAGCTACCGGTTCTGCCGAAGTGGTGTGAACCAGCTGAATCCCATCACTGGATGTAGCCCTCCACTGAGCTGCTGATCTATTCTATCAGCTATATTTCTTCCAGGAAGGAAGAAAAAATAAATGCTTCTCTCTTTTCTACTGTTGCCCAAACTTGTTTTCAACACAGGAACTTGCAGTGGACTATAATTTCTCATATTTAGAGGGGTTGGGAAGGACCCATGGAACAAATGCAGAAGTTGCTTGATAGCCTACAGTTGTGTTTCCCAGCCTTGGCCATTTTATGTGTGGACTTCACGCTGGCTGGGGATTTCTGGGAGCTGAAGTCCACACATCTTAAAAGAGCTACCTTGCTCCCTTCTGAGAGGAGGGGGCTCCATGGTATCCGAAGCAGAACATCCAGATTCAGCTTTGTTCCACACAGTATTAACCTTGTGAACCAGCGGTTCTCAACCTGTGGTTCGCGACCCCATTTGGGGTCGAACGACCGTTTCATGGGGGTTGCCAAACACCGCAGTCCGCCATATTTTTTCCCCCATTTCCCCTCGGTCGTCGCGCGCGCCGCGCATGCGCGATTCGGCCTGTCGCGCCGCGCATGCACAGTTTGGGCCATCGCGCACGCCGCGCATGCGCGGTTTGGGACGTCGCGCCGCGCATGCACAGTTCCAGCCGTCACGTTGCGCATGTGCGGTTCGGGCCGTCGCACGTGCGCCACGCATGCGTGATTTGGGCCGTTGCGCCGCGCATGCGTGATCCGGGCCATTGCGCACACGCCGTGCATGCGTGGTTCAGCCCGTCGCGTGCGCACCGTGCATGTGCAGTTCGCCCCGTCGCGCCGCGCATGCGCGGTTTGGCCCGTTGCGCGCGCGCCGTGCATGCGCAGTTTGGCCCGTCGCGCCGCGCATGCGGGGTTCGTCCTGTTGCACGTGCGCCGTGCATGCGCGGCGCAGGTCGGGGTCATGCCACACATGGACGGCGCAGGTGGTATCTCAGCCTGAAAAAGGTTGAGAACCGCTGTTGTGAACTCTCAAGCTTCCTCCTTCCGTTATGTATTCAAGATGGACAGTGATTAATACTTATAGTTAAGGATGTAGGTCTACTCATATGTTGTATATAGTATGTTTAAATGTGTGTTATGTATGTGTACACTTTGAGAGCAAGCAACTAAATTTCATTTTTAAAGTGTGCCATTGTGCCCACAGTAAAAAAAAATGGCAATAAAGGTTGTCTAACCTAATCTAATCTAGCCAAAGTTGGGAAAATATTGCCCTACAGGGTATATAAAAGGTAAAACTTTTTGTTACATTGCATGGCAGGTTAATGGACTGGAAAATTAGGGATGGGGACAGTGCAGGAGAGAATTTTATCTGAACATTTGGCTTCATGAAATGCCTTAAAACAGGGTGGCCAACCTTGGCAACTTTAAGACCTGTGGACTTCAACCCCCAGAATTCTTGGCAACTTTAAGGCTTGTAGAGTTGAAATCCACAAGGCTTAAAGTTGCCAAGGCTGGACACCCTAGTCTTAGAGGGTTGTTTTCACCATCTTGCTGAAAAAAACCTTGGCACCTTTAAGGCTTAAGGACTTCAACTCCCAGAATTCTTGGCTTCTGAAATTACAGTCCACAAGTCTTAAAGTTGCCAAGCTTAGACACCTCTGTCTAAGAGTATTTGTCTCACCGTCTTGCTGAAAAGAGAAGAAAAAAGGAAGATAGATTTCTAATTCAAAGGCAGATTGGATTCTTAAGTTATACCAGATTATTGATCTCATGCTGTTATAGTAATGATGCTTCAGCAACTGTTCTAGATCTGGTTCTAGGTTTGTAGAACTATCCTGGGCAGATATATTTCAGCATCTTCAAAGAGCCCTGGGTTGGAGAAAGGTATCCTCACCAATACAAGATGTGACACACAGGGATTCCTTTTCAATACGACCATCGGAACAGGAAATAAAATAGTTTCAGGGTTGGAACTTTGCAAGATAAATGTGAAAGGGAATATTATATCTGACCTAGAAACCCAATCAATGAGCCAAAACAGATGATTCCTAAGGAGCTTTGCTACTTTCAAGGAGAAACTTAGAATTCCAGGACTTGGCTCAAATAATACATCTTGCAGGTGGAAAGTGTTAGGCCGATTGATCCAAACCATACGATAGTCTTCAGATTGAACGTAGCCTAATAAATCAGTCCAATTTACTTGCTCCTAATAATTAAGTGGATTGCTAGAAGGGGAAGTGGGTCAAGTTACATTGTAATTTTATAGGGTAATTTTTTATTAGATTATAGGCATACATTCTGCAGCTAATTGGCAGGAAACCGAGAACCGTTTGTTCAAGACGGCTGCTGATGCTAAGGCAGATATTATAATACACAATAGCGTAGCGCTGGGACTTTCCGGAAGCAAGGAAAGATGAGGGTTAGAAATAACTGAAGGCTGGGGATTTAGGCAGGGTGATAGGGGAGCACAGCTTTTTCTGGGCTGGGGGGGGGCTACTCATAGTCATTGGCTAGCATGCCAGAGGTGCACTCCAAAAATTGTAAAAGAGGCCAGGTCTATAGCCAAGTTAGACTTGATTTCATTTATGTTAAATGAAGTTGCAGAGTAGTAATGTCTATAATAATCTGCCTCTTTCATATGCTTTTAATTTCTGGAATTGATTGGGAGCTGATTGCAACATTATTTGGCTGGTGCACGTGAACCCAAGTTCTCAAATTATGCCTAGTTGCCTGTTTTGGTTTTGACATGGGTGGTGCCATAGTGCCTCCTATAATTCCAACTACATCCCAAAAATGTAGCCAAGAGTACTAAAGACCTGCTGTGCAAGATGGCTAGCAAAAGCCAACCATCTGCCACATTGGATGTAATCCTTCTATTGTATAGTCCCTGTGCAAGATTACAGTTGATGTTCTACAAATGGCAATTGCATGTCGCTGACTGCCACAAAAAAAGAAATGATCAGCCTATTTCCCAAAGCATCAGAAGGCAAGACAAGAAACAATGGATGGAAACTAACCAAAGAGGGAAACAACCTGGAATTAAGGAGAAACTTCCTAAGAGTGAGAACTATTAACCAGTAGAACAACTTGCCTTCAAAGGTTGTGGGTACTCCATCACTGGAGGCTTTTAAGAAGAGACAGGACAGCTATTTGTCTGAAATAGTATAGGGTTTCCTGCTTGAACAGGGGGTTGGACTAGAAGACCTCCAAGGTCCCTTCCAACTCTACTTATTCTGAAATTTTGTCCTAGCAATACTTTTGTTTTCCTATTAAGAACTCATTAACTAGAACATTCAATGGAGGATACATAAAGAGTGGCAGAGACATGAGATGGGGAGAATTACTCTTGTCTTTTACATCCTCATCTCTTTTGATTTTTTTTTAATCTCCATTTTTTTCTCTGTCATATTTCTTCTCAGAAAGCCTGCATTAAAATCAATGAAATGGGCCCACCAGATTTCTAGAACTTCTGATACATAATTTACTGTGGAAACATTCGGGAGGCATTATGAAAGAATTCCAGTGACTATTGTAATGAAAATCAGTCTTTACAATGAATTCCCAATTCATATTCTTGCAACTATATTTCCCTTTCCCAAAATGCATGGATCATCTGTCTGGTTTTTGGGCAAGGACACCTCTGATAACAGGTTGTTTTAAGCGAGAAGATTTGTAGTTGTTGCTCCTAATTTCTATCCACTTTTTTTTTTTTTTTTGCACTGTTGGCCTAGTGAACATAGGGTTTAAATCACAGGGATAACCTTGCCCAGACCTCATATTTGTGTCATGTTCTCCTGATCTCACCTGTGCACAGGTGAAACTAGCTCAGTTGGGGAAACGTCTCTCAAATGTATTGGCCATTCATGCGTATCTCATTTTTCTTCTGCCCGAGATGCTCAGGCCAGTTTCTCGTGGTTGAGCCAAGCTTGTGTTATCCAGGCATGTAGCAGTCCCAAGAAAGTTCCACACCCATTTGCATTCTGATCCACTCTGATAAATACAGATGAATCCCGAAATGGCCTCAACAACTCTCAAGAGAGCCAACAACCGGATGACTGCAAAGAATACAAATCCTTCCATTCCTCACCAGTGTGTTAGAACTGAAGAAGTTTCTTGGGCGAGAAGTCAAATGTTTTCCAAGGAAAAAAACCAAGGAAGTCCAGTTTCCTTTTGGAAAAGCACTTTTGGGACAACCACGACCTGGATGATTGAGAATCTCCATAGACAATTCAGGCATTTCATCAGTCATTAGATGGGTTGGGTTGAGTTGAGCAGCCCACTACTCCCAGGTTCCACCCCTTCCCAGCTACTCCATTCAAGCTCTTTCCTTTGCAGCTGTTCATTCCCAGCACCTCCATAATCCGTTCTTTGGCCTTGCTACAATGGAGGTCATTTCCCACTGAGGTGAAGTCACTGAGGACAATTGAGCTCCCAGTTACCACGGCAACCCCTACATCGCCATGGCGGCCACTACACCCTGTCCAATTGCGCGCATACACCCCTCCCCAACTCCTTGCCGAGTCTCAGATTGTTTGGCGGTGGGGGGGAAGGACTGGTGAAGCTAGTTAAGCCAAGTTGGGTGGCCTGTTTAATTAGCTCTCCACCCAGGAACCCTGTGCTGAGGAAAGCAGGGTCGGTAGCCTGCTGCTACTTGTTGAATGAGAATATGAGTGGGAAGATTTTGCCCCCAAAACTAGAGGGGAAACGGGATGGCGTCGCCGTGCTGAATGGCGTGATCTTCTGCACATTTGCTCTGAAAAGTCTCACTCTTTTCAAGAAAACTTACCTCCTGCTAAGTAGGATTGCAGTCTGTGAAGCAAAGGGGAAGCAAAAAATTACAGGTAGTCCTTGACTTAACGACCACAATTAAGCCCAAAATTTCTGTGGGTAAGTGAGACATTTGTTAAAGTGAGTTTTGTCCCATTTTACCACAGAAGAGCAACTAAGATGATCCAAGGCCTGGAGACTAAAACGTATGAAGAATGGCTGCAGGACTTGGGTTTGGCCAGTCTAGAGGAAAGAAGAAATAGGGGAGACACGATAGCAGAGTTCCAGTATCTGAGGGGCTGCCACAAGGCAGAGGGGGTCACGTTATTCTCCAAAGCACCACAGGGCAGGACAAGAAACAATGGTTGGAAGCTGATCCAAGAGAGAAGCAACCTGGATTTAAGGAGAGACTTCCTAACAATGAGGACAATTAACCAGTGGAACAGCTTACCCTCAGAACTTGTGGGCGCTCCATCACTGGAGATTTTTAAAAAGAGGCTAGACAGTCGCTCGTCTGAGATGGTATAGGTTCTCTTGCTTGAGCAGGGGGCTGGAGTAGAAGACCTAGGGATCTCATGACCTCGGGACACTGCAGCCGTCATAGATACAAGTCAGTTGCCAAGCCTCTGAATTTTGATCACGTGACCATGGATATGCCGTGACAGTTGTGTGAAAAACAGTCGTAAATCACTTTTTTCCAGTGCTGTGGTAATATCGAGCAGTCGCTAAGTGGACTCTTGTAAGTCGTCGACTATCTGTTCCATAAACAGCTATTTTTGTTTTTGTTATCTTCCACAAAGATGTCCAGTTGTCCACCATATTGGTCTGTCTAAGTTTGGATTTCTGAGGGACCATGTGGAGAAATCAAGGCTAGCCTGCCAACATTAAAGGAACCTTAAGTCTTGCTTAATGATTAGGCTCTAAGTCTCTGGAAGTAAGATGTAGGTTTCTGACATTGATATTAATAAAATACGGAGGTGCAACAGTTTCCATCATTTAAGGCATGCCTTTTGTCATCCATGTGCTCAGTTTAATGGCTTCTTCTGTGGTTAGGCCAAATGACTGTTTGGTTCTAAACAGGCAAATTGTTGTTTGAGGAATCTCCATAAACTATCTCCACTGATACCTGTTTACAATCCTGTTTTGAACTGGAGCTTTCAGACAACGTCTTCTCCAAAGCCAGAACTGCCTGGATCAGGACCTTTCTTCTCCTGAGCACCAGAAGACTAAGGGAAGGTGAACAGAGGTGAAGCATCTGAACTTTGGATACCTTGTGTTCAAGTTCCTACAGCTGTTGGCACCTGCAGCTGCATCTCCCAGGGACCACAAGCCAAGGACGTCAGTGCTGGAGTTTCTCCGGGTCAGCCTGGCTCCTGTGCAATGCCAGATGTAACCTGTCCATTGTCACAGCCAAAACTTTCTGCCTTCGTTCCAGTTCTGGGCAGGGAAGTCTTCTCTGCACTGTGTACAAGAACATTTGCCTTGGCTCCCCTTCTTCAAGTTACGTGGTATTGTGGACAGCCTGCGTCACATTGGCAGGTGTGCAGCAATCAATAGCCAGAGGTGTTTCTGCTTGCCACAGATAGGGTGGGTTGTGAAACCCTAGTAAAAAGGAAGAGCTTTATTTAAGACAGATGAGTAGCCCCACACGTAAACAGTGTTGAGGTTTATCTGCTGGTTTCCCCTTAAATCATTTCTGTAGGGAATTGGCACTAGGCAGTTGCAAGAGCAAAGATATCTTGTTTTCAAAAACAGGCCTGTTGGCTCTTTCCTTGTTTAGCCCAGATACAAGAGACTTGGATTATGGAGTGGGCTGTCTGTAATCATGGTGGGGGGGAAAGGGGGGGAAATCCTTCGAGCCCGCTGACTGCTATTTACCCGATGCTCCTTTTCGTAAGAGATAAATCAGTGAAATGTAAAATAAACACAGAATAGTATGCGTACATTGCTTGTTAAGTGTTCATTGCAGGCTTTGGTTAGATTGTTATTTTAAAGGCATTGTTTAAATTTTTAAAGAGGCTAAAACACGATGAACTGGATAGGACTGGTCTAACAAAGAGATTGACTAGGAGTGACATGATAACAGCCTTCCAATATTTGAGGGGCTGTCACAAGGAGTTGGGGGGTCAGTCTGTTCTCCAAAGCACCTGAAGGTAGAACAAGAAGCAATGGATGGAAACTAATCAAGGAGGGAACCAACCTAAAAATGAGGAGAATTTTCTTGACACTGAAAACAATCAGTGGAACGACTTGCTCCAGAAATTGTGGGTGCTCCATCGCTGGAGATTTTTGAAGAAGAGACCGATCAGCCATTTGTCCAGAATGGAATAGGATCTCCTGCTTGAGCAGGGGTTTGGACTACAAGACCTCTAAGGCCCCTTTCAACTCTGTTACTCTCGTATTCTAATCAAAATCACTGGATTTTTAAAACCAAAGTTTCAAAAGCAGTGGCCTCCTCGTACAAAATCCTGATAGCCCATTGCAGCAAGTGGACTTAACCGTTCCTCCTTGTTGATTTATAGGAAAGGATTCTGCCAAAAGAGCATCTCTTTGGGGTGATTTAGTCTACAGAGTTAATAGGCCTCTAGTGTGGAAGAATGAATTCATGGTGGTCTGTGAAATCTTTTATTTTTACTTTAAAAAAAAGAAGAAGAACAAAGTCACTGTTCCCCTCTCTGGCTAACTAGGGTTAGTTCTGGCCTCTTCAGTTCTGCTTTTCATTTTGCAGAACTTGTGATCTGAACCAAATTAATGAGTGGTCCATTAATTTACTGGAAACACCCCTTCACCCATGTCAGATGTCTTCAAGACATACACATCCATGCAATTGTTTGTTTGTTTTTTTTAAAGTAAAAACAAACCCGTAAACCATCAATAAACAAAAATAAATAAAGTTTCAGAATCCGTCAAGTAGGAGATTAAGGAATGTCGTACTCATAAACATGAGCCAAGGGAGCTAAAGCCTTTTACATAGCTATCAAAACAATGTAAACTGCTAAGAGTCTTTATAAGAGGATGGGGTCATGGCTAAATAGGTGCTGTTTTGTTTTCTTGGCCTCCCATGCACTCCTAGTTTGCTAAATATGGAGAGGAAGTCTAATGAGCAGAAATTGTCCAATTGCCTTGGGCTCTCTCGTTTTAAGTTTGCTTATTATAAATTTGATTCATTGTTATGAAGTTTGTGTTCTGTGGAACTGTTGCAAACAAAGCTGGGTTGCACAATCTTGGAGAGTTAAAGATGGTGTGAGAAAGGCACCGCGGATCAAACGGCGAAGCAGAAAAAGATTAGATTATGCCCAAGAGCTTGGATTTGGGATGGAAAAGCTGGGAGCTCTTTTGCTGCATTTTGAATTATGTCAACGTAGACTTAAACCCACCGTTTCTGTACATCTCCGGTGACAAAATGAGAGAACACCACAATAGACGTTTTCCCGACACAGGTAGTTTTATGACCACAACGGAGCCCAAACTTTCTGTTGCTAAGCGGGACATTGGTTCAACGCATTTTGCTTCATTTTACGACCTTGCATCTCCCCGGTTGTTAAGTGAAACACTGCAGTTGTTAAGTTAGTAACACATCTTCAAGTGAATGACCTTGCTTGGCAGAAGGTTGCAAAAGGGGATCACATAACTCCAGGACACCAACCGTCATAAATATGAGTCAATTGCTAAGCCTCTGAATTTTGCTCATGTGACCAGGGGGATGCTGCAACAGTCATAAGTGTGAAAAATGGTCGTAAGTCACTTTTTCCCCAGTGCTGTTGCAACTTTGAATGGCCACTAAACGAACTGTTGTAAGTCGGGGACTAAATTGTTGATGCTTCCCAAACTGGGCAGCGTTATTAGAAGGAGATGGGCACAAAAGAGAAGGTTGCTATTGACCGCTGAATTCAGGAGATCAGTCCTTCCTAATAGAGGACAAGCTTAGGTGCAAAGAGTTTATTGTCCTTCTGGGGCTCCATTGGAGCCTCATGAATTAAATCAAAGATGATTTAAGATAAGGAACTTCCTCCAATCATTAAACACCAAGCTATTGCCAATTCTGTGGCTGATGAAACTTATACCTTATTATGGAGTGCCTGCAGTTTCGTTCCACAACTCCATACCTGTCCCCGCCATCCTGCTTTGCAAGAATTACTCTAAATGTTTAGAGCAGGGGTAGGCAGCCTTGGCTCTTTTATGACTCGTGGACTTCAACTCCCAGAAATTCAGGCATAAAGCTTGTGTCCTTCCTTCGAGATCTAAGCTGGCAAAGCCATCACCGTGCATTTCTCCACCAGGTTTTGGGATCAGAAAAGATTGAAGATCTGCTAAACAAACCCTCCATTGCCCTGTTTTCCAGCCAGGGTACAGGACACAGTGTTCAGGGTTTATACCATTGTAAACTTCTGCAGGGCAGAAGGCAGGAACAATTCACGTAAGGGCCGTTCTCGGCAAATCTTGGCTGGCTCTCTTGAAAAGTTCCAACCTCCTCCTTCATATATACTGATTTATAGGCTGCTTAATTTGGGGAGTGCTTGTATTTGTCTCCCTTGAAAAATACTTAGCAACTTGTTCGGCTGCAGGTTTTATTACTCTGCGCAGGGCTGTTAGCTCCCAATTTTTCCAGCAAGAGCGAAAAGGCAGGAATTCGTATCGGGAAATTAGCACAGAAGAATGCCGAGCGTGGGTGATCTTGCTTAATAAAATAAAGGCCCAGGAAATGAAGTTTGTAGATTTTATAGAAAGAGGAGTCATCAGGATTTCTTGTGAAAGCACCACTGTTGTTCGGAGCCCAAGCTGTATACGGATAGTCCTCGACTTAACTGGGATTAGACAGGGGTACTCAACCTTGGCAACTTTAAGACTGGCTGAGGAATTCTGGAAGTTGAAGTCCACAAGTCTTAAAGTTGCCAAGGTTGAGAACCCCTGGATTAGAACATCCGTTGTTAAGCAGTGTCAATTTGTGGGTCGCGCCTGATCTTATGGCCTTTTTGCCATGGTTGATAAGGGAATCACGTGGTTGTTAATTGAATCCACACCCTACCCTTGACTTTGTTTGTCAGCAGCCTAGCAACTGTTTGCATTATAAATGCTTTAGTGAGTCGTTGTCAACATATCATAAAGTTTGGGTGGATTTAGCGGATAGAAATTGATTGATTGATTGATGGCACTAGAAGTTTAAGATGCTGCTTTTCTGCCTTTTGTTTTTACTTCAGTGCCATCTGGTTCAAAATTGCTCAGATCCAGTGTGGTCATGTTCTGTTTTGATGGACGAGACAAGGCTCAAGTGGGGGGGGGGAGGGAGCGGGTTGTTTCTCTTTTTATAGACACAATCAGTGTATTTTTGCTCGCCTGGTTGTTCCGAAAATACTTTGTCAAGCACCTCCAAAGTCAGTTCTCCTATGTCTGGGTCCTCTGTGTTCTTCTTTTGGGTTTGTTTATTGTCTGTCATGTGTCTACTATCAAATACAGAGGCAACTGTTCTAACCTAATGCATCGGGGGTGGGTAGAGAGATGTGTTAATAGAATATCAGAGTTGGAAGGGACCTTGGAGGTCATCTAGTCCAACTCCCTGCTCAGGGAGGAAACCCTATACCATGTCAGACAAATGGTTGTCCAGTCTCTTCTTGAAAACCTCCAGGGTTTGAACACCCTCAACTTCTGGAGACAAGTCGTTCCACTGATAAATTGTTCTCACTGTCAGGAAATTTCTCCTTTCTTCTAGGTTGGTTGTCTCCTTGACTAGTTTCTATCCATTGTTTCTTGTTTTGCCTTCAGGTGCTTTGAAGCTGCCAGGGCATATCTATCTCTCCCTCTTTCTTTCTCCCTTTCTCTCTCCCTCTCTCTCTCCCTCTCCCTCCCTCCCTCCCTCCCTCCCTCTCTCTCTCCCTTTCTCTCTCTCCCTCCCTCTCTCTCTCCCTCCCTCCCTTTCTCCCTCCCTTTCTCTCTCCCTTTCTCTCTCTCTCTCCTTTCTCTCCTCCCTCTCCCTCTCTCTCTCCCTCTCCCTCCCTCCCTCCCTCCCTCTTTCTCTCTCCCTTTCTCTCTCTCTCTCCCTCCCTCCCTCTTTCTCTCTCTCTCTCCCTCTCCCTCCCTCCCTTTCTCTCTCTCTTTCTCTCTCTCTCTCTCCTTTCTCTCCTCCCTTTCCCTCTCTCTCTCCCTCTCCCTCCCTCCCTCTTTCTCTCTCCCTTTCTCTCTCTCTCCCTCCCTCCCTCTTTCTCTCTCTCTCTCTCCCTCTCCCTCCCTCCCTTTCTCTCTCCCTTTCTCTCTCTCTCTCTCTCTCTCCCTCTCTCCCTCTCTCTCCTCCCTCTCCCTCTCCCTCCCTCCCTCTTTCTCTCTCTCCCTCTCCCTCCCTCCCTCTTTCTCCCTTTCTCTCTCTCCCTCCCTCCCTCTCCCTTTCTCTCTCTCTCTTTCTCCTTTCTCTCCTCCCTTTCCCTCTCCCATTTTGTTCTACAGGTTTGCACTCTTGCACCTGAAAGTATCCACTTGTTCCTACAATTCCCTTCCCTTATTTGTATTTTCTCCCCTACAGGTGGGTTGAAGTCCAAGTAGACAACTTGACCTGCACCCAGAATTGGGTGCAATATCTTCGGCTGCTCCAGGAATCCATTTGGCCTGGCGGAGTCTTGCCCGTGGTACCCAAACCACTCAGGACGGAAGAGCAGAAGGCTGAGACTAAGGAACAGGCCCTGCAGATTCTCATGGCAATACTGCCTGGTGGGTAAAGCCCAGACATAAAGAGTTTCCTCCTTGTAGACAGTCATGGGAATGGCCTTGAGGGACAACCCTAAAGACATTCATTCCCTGATCCCTGGGAAAGGTAATAGTTTTAGGAAGAGACGCAATCTGCCCCACCCCCACCCCCAAGTCATAGAGGAGGGGAAGAAAAACATAATCAAATGTGCAAGATAATCAGAGAAAATAAAAGATAACAGAGCTGTCTCACTAGCACTGATGGTATTACCTAGTTGGGTCATGAAACATGTGCAAGAAGGCCACCAAGGTCAGAGAGCACCAAGGACCTCACAGTTCAACCCTCAGCTGCAAATATTCTTTTCTGTTTCAATACAGCTTAATTCTAGTCTTCTAGAGTCTCTTTCCTGATCCAGGGAATCCCCAAGAGCTAACACAACTTACAAGAGAAATAGAGCTGAACGAAATGATAGAAAGCCTATCATCCATGAACATGCAAAATTGCTCCCAAGTGGGCTCTTTCTTGGCTACAATTCACCCCCATCATTTCTTTCCCTTTTTTTTTGAATCCAGCATGCTAATAATAATAATAATAAACCATAATCATGCCCATCAAATGGGCCTCTTGGTTTGAAAACTCCTGCATACAAAAGGTGTCCTGTTGATTTCTTCAGCTCTAAGCATTTTTTTAAAAAAAAACATTTTATTTATGTGTAGGCTGAAAAGACATAACCGTACACAGCACACATTTCTTTTAAAATATAAAAAAGAAAAATCTCAAGAAGCAAACATAAAACATCAGTGTTCCACAACATTAAAAGGACTGGTGAAAAATTATGTTTTGAATCTCCTCCTAAAACCCTCAATAAGCAAAGGACGGCTTGTTCCATAACACGGGCTCTGCTCTGGAGAAAGCAGAATTAATCACTGATGTCAAAACACTGATATTTCCCTAAATATGCCCTGTGTGGTCTATGGAGATTCTCAGTCATCCAGGTTATGGTTGTCCCAAAGGTGCTTTTTCAGTAGGCAACTGGACTTTCTCATTTTTCTTTGAAGACGTTTCCCTTCTCATCCAAGAAGCTTCTTCAGCTCTGACTGGATGGTGGGGAATGGAAGGATTTATACTCCTTGCAGACAGCTGGTCATTTGCATTCTTTTAGAGGGTCGTTGAGACCACTTGGAGATTGATCTGTGTTTTCAAGATCATCTCAGTAGAGTGTGGACCCTTCTTGGAACGGCTGAAAGGACGGAGCTGTAGACTGGAGATGGATGATGTCATATCCCTCCCCCTCTGTTGAGAGAGGGCTGTTCAATTTTGACCTAGATGGCCTTTTTGACCTCTCTTTCAAACCAGTGGTCGTCTCTGTCCAAGATGTGGACTTAACTGTCTTCAAAAGAGTGACCTTTGTCTTTTACATGCAGATGGACTGCTGATGAGTTTGTTCTCCTATTGTTCTCAAACAAGAAACTCCAGTGACCTCTTGGGAAAAAAGCACCTTTGGGATGCCCTGTGTTGTATTATACTGCTACCATTTTTTTTTCTTGTGAATTCATACCAGTCTCTGATTCCCACAGAGTCACTCCAAGAATTTTTAGGTATCAATAAATGTCAGCAAAGCTGGAGCCTTGTCTTAGAATCCATGCAGCATCCAAGCATCAACAGGTAACTTTTCGCTGTGTGATATCAAGGTAGGAAAAGGAGTCAATACTTAAACTGGGCAGAGCCATTGAATAAAATAACAAGTGGCCCTCCGCTTAGGATCACCGATCTCTCATCAGTAAGACATGCGGTCACTAAGTGAGTGCTTTTCCACCTTTTTTGCTGCGTCCTTAAACGAATTTGGCTTCCCTCGTCAACTTTGCTTATTGGAAGCCAACTGGGAAGGCTCTGTGAATGCCATTTGTATAGAACATAGAATAGTAGAGTTGAAAGGGATCTTGGAGGTCATGTAGTCCAACCCCGTGCTTGAGCAGGAGAGTTTATACCAGAAGTCTTCAAACTTGGCCCTTTGATGAATTGTGGACTTCAGCTCCCAGAATTCCTCAGCCAGCGTGCCTGGCTGAGGAATTCTGGGAGTTGAAGTCCACAAGTCATAAAAGGGCCGTGTTTGAAGACCCCTGGTCTATACCATGTCAGATAAACGGCTGTCCACACTCTTCCTGAAAGCCACCAGTGATGACGGGGCACCCATAACTTCTGCAGGCAAGCCGTTCCACTAGTTGATTGATTTCACCGTTAGGAAATTTCTGGTTCTAAGTTGCTTCTCTCCTCGATCAGTTTCCATCCGACGGTTCTTGTCTTGACTTCTGGTGCTTTGCAAAATGGGTTTTTTGGTAGCCCCTCAAATACAGGATGCTGCAACCGTTGTAAATCTGTGCCAGTTGCCAAGTATTTGATTTTTCATCATGTTACCGCTGGCTGGGAAGCTACGGTGGTTATCAATGCATGCATCAGTCACAGGTTCCTTTCTTCAGTGCCATTCTAATTTTGATCAGTCACTAAACAAGGACTATCTCTAGCACGGGATCTTGAGAGATAAAATGGAATGCTAGGTTTAGTAAGTAGGCAAGACCTACAAATGGAGGGCTTCCTGTTTAAGCCATTCCATATTTTTTCTCCCAGTGATAAGTTCTTTCCCCGTAATCTAAATAAAGTGACGCTATAAAAGGTCACTCCCCAGCTGGATGCTGGCTGTTAATGTGATGTGTTAAAGTCCTAACATCTCTTTGAGCATGTGATTAGCGGGGCTCCTACAAACAGCTGACAGCATCTAGAAGGCTTTGGCTGATCTTGAAAAAGCAAAGCAGGTTGAGATTGATTTAGTCCTCGGATAGGAAACCAACTCAGAAAGAAAAGTGTTGTGGAAGAAGACAGAGGTCACCTCCATATTGTTGCCAAGAAAACTACCTGGCTTTATCTCATAGGTCCGTGGTGGCAAACCTATGGCATGCGTGCCACAGGTGTTATGCAGAGCCCTCTCTGTGGGCACATGTGCCGTCGCCCCAGTCCTAGGCCTTCAGCTGGGTTTTATAAAACCTTTTCGCTTTAGGCCTCTCTCGTCATGTGCAAAAAAAAAAAGGTTCAATCAATCAATCAATTTCAACTTCTCGTGGGGAAAAAAAATCTCACAAAGTTGGAATTGATTGATTGAACTTTTTAATCCCACCCAGTCTGCCGTTACCACCACAGCCACGCCCACCCAATTGGCCACACCCACCAAATGGGCCATGTCCACCCAGCACCCGGCGATACATAAGTGGGTTTTGGGTTGCAGTTTGGGCACTTGGTCTCTAAAAGGTTCACCATCACTGTCATAGGTGATGATGTCTTGAGCTTATTATTCCCCAAATCACACCATTAAGCCATTTCTAATACTAGAGGGTTCGTCTCCTTGGATATTCATACTTGGAATCTACTGTCACGTTGATTCAAAATCCTTCTTTCTTTTCAGGCACGTCATTTACTCCCTTATGGACATTCTGGTGGAGTTTTTGATCCCCGATTCCCGGATGGAGGCAGCACAAACAACACCACTAATGACTTCAGTCTGTGGAGAAGCTGAAAGAGCTAGTACTTCAACACGTTAATTCAGGGGTCTTCAAACTTGACCCTTTTATGACTTGTGGACTTCAACTCCCAGAATTCCTCAGCCAGCGTGCCTGGCTGAGGAATTCTGGGAGTTGAAGTCCACAAGTCATAAAAGGGCCAAGTTTGAAGATCTCTGTGTTAATTCATACTGTGAGACAAAGAGGCAAAGCTCTAGGCATGATAACGTATGAAACGTTGCTGTTGGTCTGATGCAGGAGCTGTTGAAGAAGGACCAATACCGGTAGATAAAATTCTGGTAGAGACCAGGGACTCCTCTAAAGGATGTTCCAGAGCTATTTCTGCCCAATAAAATAGTTATCAGTTCAAGAACCTGGAGGAATTGCAAAGGAGTTCAGAATGAGGAGAAAAAAAGTTTTAAATGTGAACAATCTGGAGAATAGGATAAGACTTTATCTACGTTCCTGGAGAGATGTAATTTCACTTTCTGCATGTTTTAATTTGCAGGATGTTTTGGTGCTCCTGATGTACTTATATGGGCATTCCATGATATGACCTCTCTGTTTTAATTGCAGAAAACAGCAATTAACCCCCCCCCTTTTTTTTTGCTTTCTATTTTGTACATCATGTATTTGTCCTTGAAATTTACAGTATTCCTGGAATCTCAGAACTACCAAGTGAAGGTTTGATTGTTTTCCAAAATTGATGTAAATGGTTCTAGTCCTTTGTTTCTGTAGAGACAACAGAACTCAACTTAATCATTTTGCAGCCCCTCAACTGGATTTGAAGAAGTGTACTGAATTGCTATTTGTTTAACCATATGGGATGCTATTACTCATTTAGATAATTCGGATGGTTTGCACTTTTTATGATGGACTTGCTGCAAAGGCCAACCAAATTGGATGAGTGTAGATCAGGGGTTTTCAAGCTTGGCCCTTTTATGACTTGTGGACTTCAACTCACAGAATTCCTCAGCCAGGCACGCTGGCTGAGGAATTCTGGGAGTTGAAGTCCACAAGTCATAAAAGAGCCAAGTCTGAAGACCCCTGGTGTAGATCAACCATATATAGATGCACCCAACCGAGGGTGTAAGAGGTGTTTGTAGATTCTTAAGTGTGGAGTTCTTCTTTGGTTTGTCAGTCTAGCTTTAAGTATGTTTGCAGAGGAGGGACTCCCTGAATTGAATACATGTCAAAATTAAAGTTGGTGTTTGTCTATATCTTGTGTGAATTTTCTGTTGACATGTTTGGAAAGATACAAAGATCACCCAGAGTAAATGTCTACGGAGATTCTCAGTCATCCAGGTCATGGCTGTACTGACTGAACTGGATAAGGTAATGTTTTCAAAGAAAAAAAACCCCAAGAAAATCCAGTTACCTTTTGGAAAAAGGCACCTTTGGGATTAGCCAGAGTTAAGGAAAACACCTGTCTCCCTTAAGAGTGAACCTTTGAGAATGACTTTTCAATGCCTGTTGAGTTTAAAAACTCCATTGGTGAGGAGGAAGGACGTGGGTGATGGTGGACACCAGATGAGAAAGCCAGAGAAAACTGATGCTGCATTTCTCTGTGAACCTGATCAAAATTCTTCCATCCTTTGCTACACCTTGGTCTTGGACAATTCCCTGCCCAGAAATGGTCTTCATTCTGTGCCCTCAACTATAGGGAACTGGGTCCAGGTTCCGGTCAATGTACTAAAGCAGAATCAGATAAATACTATAAGCAAAGAAGGAGTTTATCTGCTGTACTAAAATGTCCTAGCCACAATTTTGGGGGAGGGGAGGAGACCCAAACTCACTTTATTTTAAAATACCCTGTAAAGTGCTCGAGTTATGTATAAATCCAGATTAGGAGTGCCGGGGAACGATCCCAGATGGCGTGTAAATTACCTATATTTAAAAAGAACATTTGCATAATGCACGAAGGGGAAAATAGCAGGAATTCTTCCCCTGGTATCCACCACAGGCTAGACGGAGCCATTTCCTGTGTCAACAGTTCTGCCATGAAGCACTCCCAAGGATTGTGTAGTAATCCTGCACAGAGTAATCAGCATCAAGGTCAAATGGGGAACTTTAAATGAAACAGACCGTTGCTCTAGTTCAGGGGTTCAGGCACGCTGGCTGAGGAATTCTGGGAGTTGAAGTCCACAAGTCATAAAAGGGCCAAGTTTGAAGACCCCCCCTGCTCTAGTTTAAGGAATTATGGAGCTGTGGTTTTAATGGGATTTCCCAGCTTCTCCGCTCCCTTGTTTCAATTATCTTCAATAATAGAAATAGTTCCTTCTGTGTCTCCCGCTTCTGTTGCCCTTTTGTCAATCTTTTAACTGATATCTTGGGCTCAGGACCAGGGACTCTTCAGGTACAGCTGCAGTCCACATGGACAAGAATGAGAGACGTTGTGTGACGTGGCTTTCCAGAAACAGGTTAGATTGGGTGAACAAGATTGGGTCCACCTCCGCCTGGGGAGATAATACAGGTGTACCTTTTTTTTATTGGCTGTGCCTTCAAGGAGTTAAAAATGGCACCTGTCCTATCACAGCATCTCCTTTGGGTGGAAGTTAGAATTGGAATGAAGGAGTAACATTACATATGTGGTAGCTAGACAGTTTGGTCTAGTGGTGAAGGCACCTGGCTAGAAATTAGGAGACAGCTCTAGACCCATCATGGGCATGAAAGCCAAATGGGTGATTTGGGGCCAATCACCCGGAGACAGTTCTAGTCCCGCCTTAGGTATGAAAACTAGCTAGGTGTTTGGGCCAATCACCAAGAGACAATGACTTCTAGTTCCTTAGCCATGAAAACTGGTTGGGTGACTTTGGGGCAATCACTAGGACATGGGGAGTTCTAGTCCCAGCTTAGATATGAAAGTGAGCTGTGTGACTTCGGATCAATTTCTCTCCGTCCAACCCACTTCATGGGGCTGTTTGTAGAAAAATAGGAGGAGGATTAGATATGTTTGCCACCTTGAGTTGTTAATAAAAATAATAAAAGCGGGACATAAATAAATAACAAATCATTAAAAAAATACGCACTAATAAAAACAGATTGCCCAAACAATCAATCCCTATGTTGTATTGAATTTGTTCACACATTTTATGAAACTAAAATATAGATCCTTGTATTTTTGAGCGAACCTAACATATGAGCCCTAAATATTGTCCTAAAACTACAAATAATGATTTAGCATTATTAATAGGTGAGCCCAGCCATCATGGTTTAAAACGAACTAAGGTTTCTCATAATATCCAGCCTTGAACCTTGACCTTCATGCACTTCTGCAGCTGAAGTTGAGAATTACTAGAGCAAAATTGGTCTCCAAGACGTTCCTTTGTTTCTCTTTTCAAAACCATGTTTTTTTGTTGTTTTTTTAAGTTAAATATCACTTGACCAAACGGGTTTTCCTTCCTGTTCCCAAGATATTTGTAGATCAAATGGTCAAGAGGTGTACTCAGTGAATAGTTTTGAAGAATTTGGAAGCAGTGGGGCTCAAAGTCCTTCAAGTTTAAGGTCTTTAAGACCCTTTGCAAAACAAAGAAAAGACTTAGTGAAGTATACGCAGTTGTTTTCAAGTGCTGAAAGTACCTCCTGGATCTTTAGAGAGCTCAGGAAGTATATTTATCTTAAACAAAGATCACAGAAGTAAGTGTGTGTGTGTGCGTGTGTGTGTGTGTGTGTGTGTGTTAAAAAAACATTGCTTTCTGAATACGGTAACTTTTTCTCTGCAACATCATCTTCAATGCAAGTTAGCACGTAGTTCTCACAACTGACTATTTCTTTAGTTTGGAACGTTTTAAAATTCTCTGTTCACACTATCCTTAATTTAGTCTTTTTATGTAGTTGTTTAGATCTGGGAGAAAGAATTTATTTTATGCTTTGCAAAGGGAGTCCTTGAGTTATGACTGAGCCCAAAATTGCTAAGCAAAACATTTGTTAAATGATTTTTTCCCCCACATTCTTGCCACGGTTGTTAAGTGGATCACTTAACAGTTGTTCAGTTAGTAACATGGTTGTTAAGTGAATTTGGGGTCCCCATTGATCTTTGCTGGTCAGAAGGTCAAAAAAGGTGATCACGCAACTCCGGGATACACACAACTTTCATAAATACAATTTTGTTCACATGCCCATGGGGATTGCTGCAACATTTGTAAGTATGAAAAACAGTCGTGTCTTTTTTTTTCAGTGTTGTTCTGACTTTGGTCACTAAATGAACTGTTGTAAAGCTGAGGACTACCTGTATGGCCACTTAGGTCCCCTACAGCTGTTCCAGCCCTGATACTATCTCAGAGTTTCATAGCCAGAACCATCTAACATCTCTGCTCCTGCTTTTAATTGTGGTTAATTAATAGCCACACGAGGTGTTTCTCCCCCCCCCCTCAGAAGGAGCACGGAATAATTATTGGAAACCTTCATAATGCAATTCTTAAGCCTAGGGCTGCTAAGAGTCATGCACCAATGAACAAGACAGTATAAGTAATCCTTGATTTTCAGCCATCTCTTTAGTGACTATTTGAAGTTACGGCACCACTGGAAAAAAGAATGACTTATAGCCAGTCCTCACTGTCACAGCATCCCCACGGTCAGGTGATAAGCTTGCCAACTGGCATGTACTTAACAACAGTTGCAGCATCCTGGGTATCATGGGATTGTCACTTGCAACTGGCTCCCGACAAGCAAAGTCAAAGGGGGAGAACCAGAGTCACCTAACGTCTGTGTGATTCACTTCACAATTGGGGTGATTTGCTCAACCTCGGAAAAACAAAAGGGGGGGTGGAAATGCCCACGATTCCTTTAACAACCACCTTGCTTAGCATCGGAAATCCTGGTCCCCATTGGGGTTGAAAGTGGAGAACTACCTGCATAAGAGATGAAATTGGAAATAATGGCAGAGGACGCTGAGATTCTGTAGCCCCCAAACAGCAGTATGTATGTGGAGGTGACAAGTGTTCAGTGGTTGATAACTGGCTGATATACTGTAGGATCCAGAGTAAACATTTCAAGTAAGCTTCTTAAGACAAGTAAATGTTTCCCTGTCCAGCCAAAAGTGCATCGAACACTGTTACCTTCACACTGAAGTGGTACCTATTTATCTACTCACACTTGCATGCTTTTGAGCTGCTAAGCGAACAGGAGCTCATCAACAGCCTTCAGATCTCAAACACAGGCTGACCTCTTTCCAGCTGATAAGTTGAGCGTCTTTAACCGCTGAACCTTTGTGCCCCCTGCTTCTTATTTAACAGTTGATGAAATTAGAAAGGGTGATCTTTTAGGAAAGTCTCCTTGGTGGAAAAAAGCCTGGAGAAGTTCCTCCATCAGAGTCAGCCTATCTGTTGATTTAGAAGACCATGTATGTTCTGTGCCTATTTCTAGCTTTTCTCTGCTATATTCCTAGAGGCACACAACGCCTAATGCTTCACAGTTTGAGGAAAACTACTTCGGTATTGGATCCTCAAGAATAAGGCATGTCTTTTCTCAGTTATTCTCTCATCACTTAGCAAAATCATATTTGGAGAAAAGGTGATTGATTCCAATTGCTGTTATTCTTTCTTTATTTACAACTTCTGGCTAGTGAGCTTGCCCTCAAAATTAATATTTACAAGCCTACGTGACCCTCTCTCTCTCTGCTAGTACACGGATGGTGCAGAATTTCATATTCACTTCCAGAAATGAGGTCCCAGCATCAGCCAGGGCCTCTTTCAGCTTTTTCCCCAAACACGAGGAAAACAAATATGTTCTCAAGAATGAAAGGAGATTTTAGATTGGGGTGGAAAGCTTAAAAAGCATTCACAACTGAAAGAATTGACTCACAGCCCAGCTACTTGTGACATAGAAAAGAAAGAAGAGAAAGAAGGAGCTGTGTGCTCAGCTCTGTGGCCTGCTTATCCAGATGATGGCTATCAGGAATAGTGGTTAAAGCTAAAGAACTGCTTTACATTGATCTACACATTGTAGCTAGTCTGGTAAATGCCATATTTTGTCCTTAGAATGTCAGGGAGAAATAGCTCGAATCACAATACATTTTCAAATCTTGTGCTGGGAAAAAAATCATTTCTCCATTCTGGTGAAAACTTTAATCAAATCTGAATTTTAAAAAAATTAGGTTAGCTATATTTGCAACTATTTTATAAGTAGGAATGTGTGCTACAGCCACCAGTCGTAGCTTGCTTTGGTTTCTAATCCTTGATTTATTTGGGAGAGACAAAGAATTTGGGGTTCCGCATAATGGAAAACATAGTATCACAGGAGGAACGTCCACAATTTGTGGATTCATTCAAATATGATCAAGCGGAACTGATTATGTTCATGGTATAATTCAGAATTATGCCTTATTGTGCCATTCAAATACTGCCCGGGAACTCTACAAGGACTTTAAAGCCCTTTCAGATTGTTTCAAGTGATCTTTTGCTTCTACTTATTCTTGGCATGGTTAACTGCATGGCATCCTAAGATTCATGAAAGGAGACCCTCTCCAATTTCCAGAATGCCAAGGTGAAGATAAAGCAGAAGACAGCCAAAGAGATGGACAACGTTTCTGTACCTCAGCCATAGAAACAACACCCTGATGGATTTTGACAAGGCCTTGTTTTTCCCCTCCCTGTGTGGGCTTCAATCATCCCCTACCCCTTTCTACTCATTCACATGTTCACATTATGAGGGGGTGGGATATTTATAATGAAAAACCAACCCAGCACAAAAGCCAGCTAGGAGTTCCTTCTCCAGTGGAGATAATTGAAGGGGTAGGCTTCACTCTCTGTCAAGTCTGAGATCCTGTGTGAGAAAACTGGGATATTATAGAGATAGTAGGGGAGTCCGCCTTAATAACCTTAATCTGGAAAAAAGAGAATCGACTATTAAGGCCCCACTGAGGGACTGTTTTCACAGATACAGCAGGTTGCCTTCAACCCTGTGGCTGGATGAAGTACCTGTCTCCCCAGCAACCACCGAACTTAAGTCCTTAATGTGTTTTGAGGCTCATTGTCTAATCTGAAATACAAAATGGCACCATAAGTCGCTACGGCCTACCTACAAAACACATAACCAGCTTGCACCTTCTGGTTGCTGGGGTACAGGGGCCTCCTGATTCTCCACAGGCAGAGGTGGATGAAGTTTGGGCTGGAACAAGGGCCCCCTCTCTCTTGTCGTTGTTTCCATTGTTCCCCTCTTCTAGTTAAAAGACCTAATATTATGTCTTTAATTCCAATCCTGGAACAGGAGGGGGGCAGAGCCTGGGGGGGGTGGAGACCTCCAATTGGTGGGGAAAGGCCTTAGTTAATGGTGTGTAAAAAAAGAGAATGCAGCTGGGGGGATTGGATACGTCAACCTTGTGAGAAAGAAAAGGAAGTCTCCTTGAAGTCAAGGTTGATTCCTGATGACTTCATGATAAAGTCCGTGAAGTTTTCTTGGCAGCAAGAGGCAAGTAGTTTGTCTGTACCTTCTTCTGGGACGTTCAATTTCCCAGTTTAGCCTACAGCTTTGCAGTCTCTTGTTCAAGAACTAATCAGACTCAATCCTACTCAGTTTCAAAATCCTCTGCCATGATACTTAATTGTGCTCGTTGATTAGCCTAGCAATGGGTGAGTTCTCGCCTCACCTGGATTGTCATTTTGATGTGGCTCATGACTTAAATTTGGATCAAACTGATCTGGAAAACTAATCTGGATTTGGAAAAGAGTGAGTTTCAGCCATGCACAAAAGACTTCTGGATAGCCCAGTCAACGGGAATGCATCCCTTCGGCACCCCGAGTGTTGATCCTATTCCAAATTTGATTTTGAGTCATGCATTGGATGAAACTGCATTTGAACTGAATCTCTGAATCAAATCTTTGTGCAGCCTAAACATTTACGTTGGTGGTCTCCGCCAAGATGCTGGGGGCTTCTCCAGCATTTGAAGAAGTAACACTTTATAGGGTTCTTATTGCAAAATCTGAAGCGGACTTGGAATTGCAGGAAGCATCCTGAATGGGACTTCATTAAGGTTTGCTAAAAGAAGAATAGTGCCATTAGTTAACAGTCACTTCTTTGCAATATGGAAGCTTTGAATCAGGAGTGGCAACATGGCCAGCTGGGGAATTCTGGGAGTTGAAGTCCACAGGTCTTAAAGTTGCCAGGGTTGGACACCCCTGTTTTAAATCAAAAAGAGGAAGCAGAGCACCCCAATTAGATCTGAGATCTACTCTTTGGAATCTCAGCAGGATTCTACTTATGGAACCCACACTGGGATAAAAGGGACAATAATGTGACGTATGATAGAGCTGGGTTGTGGTCTTCCTGATTTAAAAATGTGAGCAACACAAGATTGCCTGTCTCTATACTTTTGTTCCTTTTCTATTTTTTCTATTTATTATTTATTTATTATTTGATTTGACTTCTATGCCGCCCTATCCCGGAGAACTCATAACTCAGAACTTATAATGAGTAGATACACCCAGAAAGCAGTTTTCTGTAGTATGTTTCTCAGTCTATTGGAAAATATAAATGCAATTATACTAACTGCTATACTTAAGCTAAAGTGCCTCAATACAGGTACAGTAGTTTTTGACTTACAACCCTACTTGGACCGGGACTTCTGTTGCTAAGCAAGCTGATTTTTAAAATCAGTCACACCCCATTTTATTTCTTTGCCATGGTTGTTACTGCAGTTGTTAAGTGAATCACACGGTCGTTAAACAAGTCTGGTTTCCCCTTTGACTTTGCAGGTTGGAAGCTGGCTGGGAAAGTTGCAGAGGGGATGACCTGACCCCCAGGATGCTGCAATTGCTTTGCCGAGCGCCCAAATTTGGATCACGTGACCGTGGGGATGCTGAGGTGGTCGTAAGTGCGAGGATTGGTCATCAGTGGCTTTTTTTCACCTTCAGTCAGCTTCAATTGCTAAATAAATGGTCATAAGTCAAGGACTGCTTGTAGTTATTTAAGGCAAATCAAGCCTACTGAAGCTTTCATGTTATTCATTTCCTTTTTTGCAGATGGCGAGTTCTACGGGACTTATTTTCTTTTTTCCTTTCCTGGCAGGGGAGAAAGGAACAAGTGACCCACACATTAGGATGGCATGACATTACTGTTTTCATCTCAAAGAGATATCAAAGGAGGCCCTTTTGATTTAAAATCCTGTCTGAGCAATTTGTGCTCAATTATTTGGGCTTTTTTTAAATTTCATCAGATGCCAGAGGATTAATTATCTTGCTCAATTGCAAGAGAGTTTTGTGCCATCTTAAAGATGATCAGATTAATTCTGGCATACACTTTCATGGTTGATAGCTCACCCATCAGATGAACAAAATGTTGTTGTCAGCTGGTCAAACCTTACCCACGTACACAATTATAAGGGATACAGAGAGAGAGAGAGAGAGAGAGAGAGAGAGAGAGAGAGAGAGAGAGAGAGAGAGAGAGAGGAGGGAGGGAGGGAGGGAGGGAGGGAGGGAGGGAGAGAGAGAGAGAGAGAGAGAGAGAGAGAGAGAGAGAGAGAGAGAGAGAGAGAGAGAGAGAGAGAGAGAGAGAGAGAGAGAGAGAAGATCATTGTAAAGCTTTCACAACTTTGACCATGTTGGTTTCAGGATTTATTTGCTTAATCCCTGGAAATGTCTTGTAAAACTATTTTTCAACTGGATGAACATTTTAGCAATTTCACTGGGCCAAGATGAGCAAAAAGGATCTAGAAAAAAAAATCACGTGGAAGGATGAAAGAAGGTGTGCCAATGAATCTAAGATAACGTCCTGGTTTACAGGATCATGTGTCATACATAATACTTAATCTATCAAGAGATTGTTGTGATTTGGGTTTAATATGCTGTATAAAACCCTTGTGGGTTATAAACTATGTTAATGGCTTAGCATGATGCCCAGACTCCACCAATTGCACTGTAGTAAATAAACAGTGTAATAATTCTCGAAGGATTGAGTGTATTTTCTGGACGTTTAGAAAGGCAAAGCTAATTTCGTTCTAAAGTATTTTAAAAGCAGGGAGGAGGAGGGGTGATTTTTGTAAAAATAATCCAAGTTGCAAGTGAAGCAAGGCAATAATGCTGAAATCAGCCACAGAGAGAAAGGTTACTCGAGTCTCCATTTGCTGTTCTCTTGAGCAATACCTGGTACCAAATAAACTAACCAGAAGGGAAACAAAGCAAGGAAAAAGTTTTCCTTTTATAGTAAATGATCTCTACAATGAAAAATGAACCTATCTTCTTTTTTTTAAGAAGAGTTTTTAAAGAAAAAACTGGACAATCACTTGTCTGAGATGGTATAGGTTCTCCTGCCTGAGCAGGGGGCTGGACTAGAAGACCTCCAAGGACCCTTCCAGCTCTGTCCTGTTCTGTTCTGTTCCGTTCCATTCCATTTTTCCAGGGGGAAAAAGTTATCAGACGACATTCCTGTTTCCTCAATTCCTTGCGAAATTAACCATGCCTTTAAAAATGAAGCAGGTTTACATTCCAGGTTAGTTGGTGCTTTGAGCGTCCCGATCAAGCTAGTTTCATAAAGGCACTTTGTCCTTCTTATAGGGTGGACCTAAAGACCTTTGCAGGGAATTAAATGAAAATAGTTGTGTAGGGAAGAAATAATTTATTTCTCTTGGAAAGAAAAAAAAAATAAACTCATTGTCAACTCTTCCAAATATAAACCACTAGAGGGAGCACTTTGACTTCTTATGCAAAAGCGCCACAGACAGTAGATGTGACCACAAGGTAGCGATCTTCCCTCATCTATTAGAACTGGCATCCTATTTAGCATCACTTAGGAGTCATCATCATCATCAATCATCATCAATCATCATGAGTCAAGATGGCACCTTCCAGATCTTTTCCCGGGTTTTCTGTAGGCCCGTTTTTTTTTCTATCACACCCTTCAAGCTCCCTTGATGAAGACAGTCTTCAATATGTCTTAATCCTGGTTTATCCAAAACAAACAAAAATATTACACAATTCTCAGTACTGTTATTCGCATACCCCACCAGTACATAAAGGTCTTTCAAGAGTAGTAAACAACCAAGAAAAACAAACAGCTGTTCACTGGGCTGAAACTATTACAGGAAGTCCTTGACTTACAAATTGGTCACTAAATGAACATTCAAAGTTATGATGGACTTGAAAAAAAAACTTCCTTAGTTAAAATACCACACCAATCCTGTGATCAAGCGACTGCATTTTGGCATTGGGTAACCTGCTCCCATTTATGATTGGTTGCCATATCCCATGGTCACATGACTGTGTTTTATGATTATTATTCTTTTTTTATCTTTCCCCAACCAAAAAACACCCATTGTATAAGCTAGATTCAGACTTAGGACCGTGTGACTGCAGGGACTGACTTAACAACTGTCACACCAATTGGTTTTGCTCGGCTTTGTGTTTTATGCCACCTCTTGGCTTGGGGTTCATATTCAAGCTGCGATGAGCATATTTAGGGCTGAAGGAGCCAAATGCTATGGCCCAAGATTGCAGATCTCACAAAGGAAGAATGAACTTGTGCAGAGAGCAGTGCAAAAGCTTTGAAGCTTACGGAGGTGTTGGCTTTGTTTTTCCTTGCCCTAACAGCAGCAACAGCCTGTTGCATTTTGTGTTTCTTTCCTGGAATATGATGCATCAATTATTCATCTCCAAAACAGTCTTGCAAGTGCAGAAATAGCACCTGCCTTCAGCTGTTGGCAGTTATTGCTGATCTCTGCTTGTTCTCGTTTTTCTTGTCAATTCTAGCCTCCAGGGATGGGATGTGCACGTTTGATGTCAGTGCTAGACCTCCCAGGAAGAATCTATTCTATTGACATCTTTGTAAAGATTTGCAAAGCAGCCAAGCACTTCTTTCTTGTTTTTAAAAGATGCTGGTCCCAATCTAGATGTTTGACTGATGCTGGACATTTGGGGCTGTTCTTTCTGTTAAACTGTACTGGGGCTAACTCTGCTTGGGAGGGAAGTTAAGCAATTAAAGAGACCTTGGTGACATCTTTCTTCTGGCTGAGGGAGTCTTCAAGTCTTCAAGTTTGCCAAGGTTGAGAAAGTTCCCTGCTTTAGAGCTTTTCTTTTCCAGTGAAACAGTTTCTGCTGAGAGAACGGGACAAACTTACCCAGAGTGCTATAAGTTTTTTGCTTTTTAGTCCAAGCATTTTTTAAAAAAAATCATTTTATCCACATATTTGTCTACCCTGCAATTAATATTTCTCACATCCAACAGCTCTAATCTCCCCAATTTTTAGCTTGGATGGGCTTACACACATCAAGCTAAGCCATTATTTGTTTAACCATTGTTTGTTGGCTTAACAACAGTTGGCTGGACTCACACAAGGCACGAAGTCCAAACCAAGGAAACCACATTATGGCTTACCACGTTGTTTGGATTGAGACATGATAGCACAGCAGGGCATCCCAAAACACTGAATTGTCTTCATTTCCAAGGTTCGTAAGGTAAAAAGGAAATACAATTAGTAATAAATCCGGAATAGGGAATCTGAAGTCCTCTTGAATTTTAGACTTCGTATCTCATCAGTCTCATCAGTTCTTGGCTAAACATGCTTCCCATCCATGCACTGGTGTGTGTATACACTATTGTTCTGTAGGCGGGGAAATCTGCGTGCAAAGAAAATTCATTAGGAGTAGCTTTCACTTGCAGTTTTGGATTTCGGTACCCGGACTTTATTTTGCCAGTTCTGGGACAGGTAAATCTAAGGAACTTCTACAAGGAAGATAATGAATGGGTCTCAGTGAAGTTCTTAGATGAAAAGGTGGCCCATGCATTAAGGTTCAATCTCTGCATCTGCATGAGATCTCTGAACATTTGCTTTCTCCCCTAATTGTGGTGAGACAATTAGTATGTAGACTGCATTAAAGGTTAAAGTTTCCCCCCCTGTCCGGTTGTGTCCGACTCTAAGCAGCGGTGCTCACCTCTGTTTCCTAGCCAAGGGAGCCAGCATTGTCCAAAGACATTTTCCATGACGATCAGCATGACTATATGCATGGGACCAGGATACTTACGGGACCGTCTTCTGCCATATACTTCCCTTCAACCGGTGAGAATGCACAGGGTCAGCCTCCTCCGGGTCCCGTCAGCGAAACAATGTCGTCTGGCGGGCCCTAGGGGGAGGGCCTTCTCTGTTGCGGCGCCCACCCTCTGGAACCAACTACCTCCTGAAGTCCACGTTTCTCCGACTCTCCCGGCCTTCCAAAAGAATTTAAAAACCTACCTCTGCCGACAGGCCTGGGGATGATTGTTGATTGTGGTGTGACTGAGGAGTATGTGTGGGGTTTATTTTTAATGTTTTTTTTTTCGGATTTATATTGAATTGTTTATTTGTATGTTGTGAGCCGCTCCGAGTCTGCGGAGAGGAGCGGCATACAAATCCGAAAAATAAATAAATAAAAATAAATAAAAGGTCCAAGGAATGCTGTTACCATCCCAACTGAAGGTCCAAGGAATGCTGTTACCATCCCACCCGAAGTGGTACCTATTGATCTACTATTGATCTGCCACAAAGAAGAGGGAGTCAAGCTATTCTCCAAAGTGCCTGAAGGCAGGACAAGAAGCACCGGATGGAAACTAATCTAGGAGAGAAGCAACCTAGAACTAAGGAGGAATTTCCTGACAGTTAGAACAATTAATCAGTGGAACAACCTGCCTCCAGAAGCCGTGAATGCTCCAACACTGGAAGTTTTAAAGAAGAGACTGGACAGCCATTTGTCTGAAATGGTACAGGGTTTTCTGCCTGAGCAGGGGGTTGGACTAGATGACCTGCAAGATCCCTTCCAACTTTATTATTATTATTATTATTATTATTATTATTATTATTATTGTTGTTGTTGTTGTTGTTGTTATTTGCACTGACGCGCTTTCGAACTGCTAGGTGGGCCAGAGCTGGGACAGGAAGGGGAGCTCACTCTGTCAAAAGATGCTCAGGTCTTGAACCCAGGCTGTCAGCTTTCCAGCTGACAAGCTCAGTGTCTTTAGCCACTGAGCCATCGCATCCCCACTGAGGACATTACGATGGTTAAAATTTGCTCTCTTCAATCTTGCTACTCGATGGCCCAAAAGCAGTGCCACAAAATACTCTATAACTCCCAGACAACCTGGTAGATTTTTCTTAAAAAATGGAAAAACCTATCCATCGGCCAAACCTAGTAGTATTTGAGGGGTCCATGGTGTTCTCTGAGCTTAGTTGTTTTCTTTCTTGCAGATGTTTCATTACCCAAAGTGGGTTACATCATCAGTGCTCTGATGTTGTTACCTAGTTGGGGTAATGAAACATCTGCAAGAAAGCAACCAAGCTCAGAAACCTCCACAGACCCCTCGTTTCAGCCCTGTGCTACAAATATTCTCCTTTACTAGAAGTGTTTGTCGGATCGGCCACAACTTTTGGAGAGCTTTAGCAGAGGCCACTACCCATGGAGATGGACACTGCAATCTTCTGCTTGGAACGAACCTGTAATAGGCATTTCCCTGGTGTTTAATTTTTTTTAGAAAAAAAATTGCTCTAAATTCTTGTTCATTTGATGGCTCATTTATTTGTCTCTGGGATATTTGGTGGGTAACCTTTCTCAACAGTTGAATTTAGCTGCTCCCACTGCAGGCTAGGTGAGTTTTGGCTGTTATGTCCGGAAAGCTGTTGAAGATTTTGGCTTGAAGGAACCCCATGTTTTGAAAACGAAAAGCTTCTATAGGAATCCAATTCTCTTTTGACCATTTCCTCAAAGCTTAAATTACCCATAAAATTGCAAGCCTGGAAAAAAAAAAGTGCTTTGGCTCAACATCTTTCCGTGCCAGAGAAGATTATCTTGGTGATTAGTTGCACACACCTCTCAGATCAAGTTCTGTTCCTTTTCTCTGTTTTCAGTTGTGTTGTGCTTTTGTGGAATACACAAAAAAAGGGTTGCTATATCGGACAATCGGTGGGGAGGAGGAGATGGAAAATAAAAGGACTTCCTCGTACAGCTTGCTTTGTTTTAGCTTGGCAAGGTGGGGTGAAATCAGAAGGATTGTTATTATTAATTTTCACACTAGAAAGCACAACTCATTTCCACAAAGGTTAAATATGAAGTCTAATCTTTGCAAAAAACAGCTTGTTCAGGTGGCACTTTACCAGGATGGGCCCACATCCCGGAGATAGAGAGGAGACTAGCTAGATGCTGAGCCAGCTGAGGGACACTGCCAATTCAGAAAGTTTGCCAATTTTATCTCACAATATAACTTTTCCAGTCCTTTGGTCTTTGACTGTGGAGCATTTGAGCAGATGAAAGTACAAATCGGAGACTCTCAACTGTCCGCTGTGTTTTTGTTAATAAAAGTGTAACAGGCGTATAGTTGAGGCTTGACGTGAGGAGTGAAAAATGTTTGCCAAACCAGACGTTTACAAAGATTAATACTTAGTGTTGTATATCAGGTGCTATGACGATTGATGCATACTATGATTTTATGTTCAATGTTGATTGTTTTAATAAAAGAAATTTTATAATTAAAAAAAAAAGCTCCAGTGATGGAGCACCCACAACCTCTGGAGGGAAACTGTTAAAAAAAAAAAGAGAGAGAGAGAGAGTTTAGATTGGACCCAAAGAGTGGTTCACACATTCACTCATCAGGCAAATATCCATGATATGAATAAATAAGTGCTGACACTAACTTAGAAGAGGAGATATTCTTCCACCTCCAAAGTTGAGGTTTACCGATGGACCCACCAACTTTTTAAGCTCTTAATAATAATAATAAAGTTGGAAGGGACCTTGGAGGTCGACCTTGGAGATCAACCTTTGACCTTGGAGGTCAACCCCCTGCTCAGGCAGGAAACCCTATACCATTGCAGACAAATAGCTGTCCAGTCTCTTCTTAAAAAATTCCAGTGTTTGAGCATTCACTGCTTCTGGAGGCAGGTTGTTCCACTGGTTAGTTGTTCTAACTGTCAGGAAATTTCTCCTTAGTTCTAGGTTGCTTCTCTCTTTGGTTAGTTTCCATCCATTGCTTCTTGTCCTGCCTTCAGGTGCTTTGGAAAATAGCTTGGCTCCCTCCTCTATGCCTTCTTCCATCCTGCTGGGCAGTTTCTGTTTATTAAATGCTTCATTTTAAAAGAAAGCTATAGAGAAAAGAGGAGAGATGGTAAGAGAAAGAGAAGGGAATTTCCACTTTAAACAGATTTATTTATTTAATTTGTATACCAGCCAACTCTCAGGGATTCTGGGTGGTTCAAAAAGTAAAAGCACAGAAAAACATCACTAAAACAATAAACAACAATAAGCCAGGTGACAAAGATGGCCCAAACTTGACAAGAATAAGAACAAAATGCCCCAAAGGGGCTTCAACCACCTTAGCTTAGCTGAAGACCCACGTGAAGATGTTTCTAGGATGCACCCAGCTCAAGATCCTACATTCATCTCTGAAGCACCACCACAAAATTAGGCAAGACTTTTTCGACTTTCAGCACACTTCTGGGAGGTTCAAACAGGATCTCTGAAAGCTTCCAAATCACATCGCCCCGGGCAAGTGTCCAGGTGCATGATGGGAATTTCTTTTCTACCACAACAGGTGTGGTCCGTTGGGAGAGAGAACATCAGATGAATCTTTCCACTTCATACTCGAAATGTTTGGCAGCTTCTCAAGAATTAAGGGTATTTTTAGAACCCCAAACACTGACCTTCAAGAATCTTGAAAGAAGTTCCATTTCATTCTTTGTTTGGCTTTGGAAGGCAGTGTTCTGGGAGAAAAAGGTTTCTTTATATTTCACTGAGTGTTACTTGACTAAGATTATGGCCGCTAATAATAAACACTTCTCAGTCTCCTCTTTTTAGCAATGCTTCAAGGGCAGCCAGAAATGTTCTTTTAACTCAGAGTATATAATTTCTTTTTTGAGATTGGGATCTTAACCACACTGGCATTCAGGTTTTTCTGCTTCATGTTCCTCCGTTTCCAGTGGTGTTACTTGATTTATTTCACCGGGTTGTTCTTCGTAAGTCAGGCTGGGAAGGAGCAGGCCTTGTTCTAAAATCAGCCATGCATGCAGATAGTCCTCAATTTGTGAATCACTGCATTGGTTAAGTGAGTCACTTGGCTGTTAAAGAGAATCCAGCTTCCCATTGACTTTGCTTGTCAGAAGGCAGCTGACAAAGGAAGGTCACCAGTGACGATCACAGGACATGATAACTATCACAAACACATGCCAATTGGCAAGCCTTTTGATCGTAGGACCATAGGATGCTGCCTCGGTCATAAGTGTGAGAAAACTCACATTTTTCAGTGCCGTTATAACTTTGAATGGTCCTTAAACACATGGTTGAAAGTTGAGAACTGGGAATATAACCTATGAGAATACTATGCAATGGTTTCTAGCAGGAGGCATGGCAGAGATTCAATACGTGGCACGTTCCGTTAATTCAGCTCTGAGCAGTTGGGTCTAGTGATTCAGGTGCTGGCCTAGAAACCAGGAGACTGTGAGTTCTAGTCCCACCTTAGGCATGAAAGCCAGTTGGGTGACTTTGAGCCAGTCACCAGCAGACTGAGTTCTAGTACCGCCTTAGCAATGAAAGCTGGCTGGATGACTGGGCCAGTCGCCAGGAGACAGTGAATTCTAGTACCGCCTTAGCAATTAAAGGTGGCTGGATGACTTTGGGCCAGTCACTCTCTCTCAGTCCAACTCACTTCATAGGGTTGTTGTTGTTGTTGTTGTTGTTGTGGGGAAAATAGGAGGAGAAAGGAGCATTATGTATGTTTGCCACCTTCAGTTACTTACCTTAACTCTTTTATGACTTGTGGACTTCAACTCCCAGTTAAATAGGAAGAGGAAGGTGTGTTGAATATCTTCCTCATCTTGAGTTATTTCTAAAAAATAATAAAGACAAGATAAAAATAAACAAAATAAATAGTATGAGAGAAGGAAGATTCTTCTAGTAGGCTTTCTGCCTTCTATCTTTTTCCAGGCAAGAATTCTGACATGGGACATCCATCCAGAATCTCTAAGGCTGTATTCTGTATAAGACTGTATTCCTGGAGTCCAGATCCTTATCATTCATTGATCAGAAGAAACAAAGTGATTTATTTATTTATTTATTTATTTTTAAGGAGCAACCTGGATTTTTCTTGTAGCTCTAGAAGTGAAATAGTTGAGGTTTTGCTTTGGTTTTGTTTTAAATAATAACTAATTAGAACAGTAGCCAGATTCTATCTTTTGTGGTTTGAGGTTCATTCCTTGCAGCACCTGATCCCATTATTCCCTATCAGGTCAGATAAAAACCCAATAAAAACCTAGGTGGCATTTAGCTGTGCATTTGAATTAATGGCTTCCATTTTATCCTGAACTTTATCCATGGCTGGCTCAGGAATTCTGGGAGTTGAAGTCCACAAGTCATCAAAGAGCCAAGGTTCCCCCCTCCCTTGCCTCCCCTCACCCTAGCAGGTTGCAAGTGTTGGTGGTCTGGAATTTGCTTTGAAGGTGTGCCTTGAGCGGAGAGGTTGGTGTGAACAGGCCCCGTTCCAATCCCCAAGGCTTTCATGCCATGCCAGAGACTGCCCACCACAACATGCCCAGACGTTTTATCTCACACACTGCCAGGAAGAATGAGTGGGCTGCTAAGATGTGGGGGTGGGAGAAAGGAGGAATCAAAAGGCAAGATTCAGCCGGCCCAGCAAGAATTATCTCCATCAGCTAAGACCCAAGGGCATGGCTTGTTTGGAAGAGAAAAAAAAAAGGAGAAACAGGCTCACCAAAGGTTGTAAAACGAACAATGCATGAATCTATTTGCAAGGGCACACGATGCACTACTCTTTTGACTTGCGGTTCACATCTGTGTGACAAACACACCCATGTTTTGTGCCACAACTATGAAACTGGAAAGTAAGGAACCCTTTGTGATTTCGCGTTGAACGTCATGGAAGGCAGACTCACGGCTGGTAAAACTGAAGAATAATCCAGTTTTAATACTTTGGAGTCACTTTCTTTCCATCCGTTCTTTTCCATCCATAGGTTACTTTCTAATCTTTAGCCAGGATGACCAGGCCAACTAATAATAAGATAATACAAGACAAAATGGATAAAGTTCAGGATAAAATGGAAGCCATTAATTCAAATGCACAACTAAACGTCACCTGGGTTTTTATTGGGTTTTTATCTGACCTGATAGGGCATAATGGGATCAGGTGCTGCAAGGGACGAGCCTCAAATCACGAAAGATAGAATCTGGCTACTGTTCTAATTAATTATTATTTAAAACAAAACCAAAGCAAAACCTCAACCATTTCACTTCTAGAGCTATAAGAAAACTCCAGGTTGCTCCTTAAAAAACCCGATCACTTTGTGTCTTCTGATCAATGAATGATAAGGATCTGGACTCCAGCAACAGGGTTTTGGTTTTGTTTTGTTTTGTTTTGCTTTTTACATTTTGTAACATTTAAATATATTTGCAATATATTTGCAGTCACAATCTCCTGGTGATTGGTCTAAAGCAGACATGTCAAACTCGCAACGTCATGTGACGTCGCACAACATATCGGAGCTTTTTTGCCATTGCTGGCAATGGGGTGGGCGTGGTTTCCCGATGATGTGTCCGGCCCGTGGGCGGCCGTTTGACACCCCTGGTCTAAAGTCAGCCAGCCAGCTTTCACGCCTAAGGTGGGACTAGAACTCAACCTCTCCTGGTGACTCACCCACAGTCACCCAGCTGCTTTTCATGGCTAAGGTGGAGAACTCACGGTCTCCTGGTGATTGGTCCAAAGTCACCCAGCTGCTTTTCATGGCTAAGGTGGGACTAGAACTCATGGTCTAGTTGTATATACACTTGACCAAGCACAGGCAACAAACCCTTGCCACACTAACAAAAGTAAAGGTAGAAAGGAGGATTTTTAAAAAAATATATCTATATATATACTTCTGATGGCAATTCAACTTTGTTAGCTTCACATTTACTTTATGGATTGCATTTAAAAAGCAGCCTTACCCACCCGGATGCGCTCAAAATGTGTGAACTGTGAACTGTGTGTCAAATCAAAGGGTTCCCCATCCAGTAGAGCCACCCCTGAGAACTTGGAAGAGTTGACTCCTTACATCTGGAACCCACCCAGGTCGAAGAAGGGCTTTCATTGATTGTCGCTAAGAAGCTTCAGCTCCTTGAACGTTGCTGCAATCAATTAATGCAACCTTTTTCAAAAGAGAAAAACCATATAAACTCCCAATGCAGGGAGGAGCACGCTGCAATAATTGCAAAAGCGATGAAGTTCTAGACAGGAAAAAGAAATGGTTGTTAGAAGGCAGGGTAAATAAGGTCTGATGCTGAAAGATCCAGAGGAAAAAGAGTCGCTCAACTGAGGTTGAATCAGGACCGTCCCTTATTGCATCTGAACATGTCTTCCGTGACTGACTGTTCAAATGAAAGTATTTGCAGATGAATAAAACAAGACAGTTATTCCTACATCTATTTTTCCTATTATGAGCCCAATCAATGGAAATCTTTTGCCTCCCTCTTATTCGGGGGAATTATTCAGGGCCTTTTGGCAAATATCTATCCAGGGTCACCCGGAATTAAACTCTTCACATAAAATCTCTTTTGCACTGAATTCGAAGATGGAATGGAATGACAAGGGTATCCCTGTTCCTCAGATCTGAACAGCTGTTCCCCACAATAAAATATGCTGGCCTTCAACAGCTGTCTTCCAGTTATCACGGTTCTGATATCTTTTGGACAAAGTAGGCAGCAAAAACCTTGGCCCGCCAAACCAAATAGAAGAGGGGGGAAAAGATAATTTGTGCTTAAACATGCTTGAAGCTGGGGGGGGGATATTTTCCTATTTACGAGCATGTTTGTGTCCGTCTGTGCACCCATTAGGACATGATCACACTCAAGAGATCTTTTTGGCATGTGATCCATTAGAAGCACGCTTGCGAACACATGGATAAATTGAAGCATATACCAGGCTGTGCAAGGATCTAGATTTACATAATTACCTTTCCAGATTTGCACCATCGTTGGTTTTGTATCCCTCACATCTTCGCCCAGCCAGAAGACATAAAATTACTTTCATCTGGTGATTCGGATCTCCTCAAAGCCAGGAGCACATACACTTAGTAAACACACCCCCACAAAGACATACACATAAAGTGCTTGTAATATGTAAAAAAAGATGTTGAGATTCTAGAAAGAGTACAGAGAAGAGCAACAAAGATGATTAGAGGTCTGGAGGCTAAAACATATAAGGAACAGTTGCTGGAATTGGGTATGTCTAGTTCAGGGGTAGGCAACCTTGGCTCTTTTATGACGCGTGGACTTCAACTCCCAGAATTCCTGAGCCAGCCATGCTGAGGGGAAAGAGAGAGGTTTCCAAGCTGAGCCATGCTGGCTCAGGAATTCTGGGAGTTGAAGTCCACGAGTCATGAGGGGGCCAAGGTTGCCTACCCCTGGTCTAGTTTAATGAAGAGAAGGACGAGGGGGAACATGATAGCAGTCTTCCAATATCTCAGGGGCTGCCACAAAGAAGAGGGAGTCAAGCTATTCTCCAAAGCGCCTGAAGGCAGGACAAGAAGCAACGGATGGAAACTAATCAAGGAGAGAAGCAACCTAGAACTAAGGAGAAACTTCTTGACAGTTAGAACAATTAACCAGTGGAACAACCTGCCTCCAGAAGCGGTGAATGCTCCAACACTGGAAGTTTTTAAGAAGAGTCTGGACAGCCATTTATCTGAAATGGTATAGGGTTATTATTATTATTATTATTATTATTATTATTATTATTATTATTATTATTATTATTATTATTATTATTATTATTATTTTAACAGTCTGTCCAAGAAGAACCCAAGTTAGCAATCATAAAATCATACTTTGATTTTTCTTTCTTTCTTTCTTTCTTTCTTTCCTTCCTTCCTTCCTTCCTTCCTTCCTTCCTTCCTTCCTTCCTTCCTTCCTTCCTTCCTTCCTTTCTTTCTTTCTTTCTTTCTTTCTTTCTTTCTTTCTTTCTTTCTTTCTTTCTTTCTTTCTTTCTTGCTGTACTTTACCCAATGAATGTGTGTTCATTGCTAATATTTTCACCTACAACATGTGCCCTAGAGATTTGGAGGCCCCATAGAGCTAGCTGATGGAGGGGAAGGAGGGAGAAACATTCCATCATGTAAGCAGTCTTCCACTCACTTGACACTGGATTTCACCCAGAAACAATCAAAGAATGAAGCGGAAGAAATTGTCTCCTTGCTAAGCCAAATCTTTGAGCCTGGAGGCTGTGGAAATCTAGGGGACCAAAGAATAAAAGCTGGCAATTACAGCCAGATTAACTAGAGGAGGAGGAGGAGGAGGAGGAGGAGGAGGAGAAATAATGAAAGAAAAAAACAAGTAAATTTGAGGATATAGTTATGCAGCACATAATCAGCTTTGTGTCACTGGGTATGGAAAAAATGAAAGTAAAATATTGCTGGCCAACCCTGCAGGGTCCCTAGTTTGATCTGCCAAGGGCAGGCGGGTTATCATAAAAAGAAGTCTTTTGCTTATTTCCCATTACAAGAAGCTGAAAAAGGGAAAAGATCAAGAAAGTTGTTAGGGCAAATTTGGGGAGTGTGCTAGGGATAAATATAAAGATCTCACTCAGAGTACTTTTACATCTTTGCAGTTAAAAGAAATTTCTATCTAGCCCAACACAGAAAAATTATAAAACAATAAGTTGCAGGGATTAGAACACAACCCAAACAAAAACATGGTTTGTTTAAAAGTAGCGTTTGATTGATGATGGTTCTGGGACAGGCAGCATTGTTTTCCAATGGTTGCACAAGAGCTGAATTACACGATTCCTTTGTGCTTTTTATGATTGAATGCAGACACCACACAAAGACTTAGAAATTTATTCCTGAATTGTCACTTTTCATGTGACAAAAGAGGAAAATTATGAAACCCACAACAGGGGAATAATCATGTTAACTAACTTTATTGAATTATGAGCAAATAAAATGGAATCTAATTTAGTTCTGGTCCGAGTCCCACCATTACAGCTTGCAGCATGTTAGAGTCAGATGGAATAAAACCTTCAGCCTAGAAATTGATGCGCGTCTCTAATTTAATGGTTTACCTTTACGTTTCTCAGCCGTAACAAGTAGGAGGAATTTCTTGAGATGGTAGGATCTTCTGGGCAACTTCATGCAATCTCATGACCGCTGCCACTGTCTTACCACCAGAGTAGCACAAAGCAGCTCCAGAGATTTTGGACCTGAGTCCTGAATACTGTCAGATGTCAGACTGTCTTTCCCTGTTGTGTAATTGAAATAAGCAGATAATATTCTACCATCCCCATCTTTTCCTGACATAATATTTCTGCCAGGACTTCAGGAAGACAAGACTGGCCCTACTTTATAATAAAACATCCCTGCAAATCAATTCAACTCAGGCTACTTCAGTTCCCCTTGAGGGATATGCAATGCAGACCTTCTCAAGAACTTGGCCTGCAGCCTTCTGCTGTTCACCATGCTTTGATGACCATTTGACCATTTGCCTATGTTTGCCCAAACTCTATCCTGGGAGACAAACTGAGTGCATTGATGGTGTTATCTATTTATTTGATAATAAAACATCTGCAAGAAAACAACAAAGTTCAGAGAGCACCAAGTACCCCATAAAATCTTCCTTCCTTCCTTCCTTCCTTTTCTCCTCCTCCTCCTCCTCCTCCTCCTCCTCCTCCTCCTCCTCCTCCTCTTCTTCTTCTTCTTCTTCTTCTTCTCCTCCTCCTCCTCCTCCTCCTCCTCCAATCCCACTCCTTTCTAACACTGATGATGTTACCTAGTTGGGTAATGAAATGTCTGTAATAAACTCATAGAGCACCAAGGACCCCACAGTTCAACCCTGAGCTGCAAATACTCTCTTCTTTTTCTAAATTCTGTACGAATTGTCCGGCTTATCAACACTCAGAAGTTGATAAGCCAGAAAACAGGCAACTGCGGTCCAACAGCGAAATAGCAGGCTGCACAATATCATTTAATCATTTACAATCACACACAAAAAAATATGTTCGGCAACTTCCATTCAGAAGTAGAACTTGAGTTCCTGAAGAGACACTTAATTAACAACAGCAGTACTAACAACAACATATGGAGGAAAGTCTCTGCTTAATAAGGAACATTAAGTCTATGTTTTTGATTTTTTGGCTTTAGCATTGCGTATCTCTTGAAGAGATAAATACTACAGTTGGCAATCACTGTTGTCCAAGGATAATACTTTTCTTTAATTCACTTCTAACTAGGTTTTCATCAGGTGCTGAATAGAAGGAAATGAGAGGCAACGATGTCCAGTTGCTATGGTACCAGAGCTTATATGCTCCAGGGCAGCAGCAAAACAAAACAAAATATTTAAAAAAAAATGAAAAGGACGAGATGAGAGAGAAAGTCTTAGAGCACAATAAGAATCCCCAAATGATCCAATGAAATTAAAATCAGCTCCAGGTTTTTGTTGTGTGTGTGTTTTTTTTTTCGCCTCTGCATTTCTGGAAGGATGATGGAGCTTGGAGAGGGGAGGGGGTGAATGCTGCAAAAAAAAAAAATTAAGTCCTTGACTTAATTCACAATTGGCACCAGGATTTTGGTTGTTAAGCAGGGCTAAGTCAGCCACACCTGGTTTTTTACCGTTTTTTTTTTGCCAAGGTTCTTGAGCCAATCACTGCAGTGGTTAATTACATTGTGCGTTGTTAAGTGAACTCTGCTTCCCCCGTTGACTTTGTTTGTCAGAAGCCAGCTGGGAAAGTCACAACTGAAGATCACGTGACCCTGGGACGCTACAACTGTCACACATGCATGCAGGTTAACAAGCACCTGAATTTTGATCAGAGGATCATGGGGATGCTGCAATGGTCGTAAATGCGAGAACCGATCAGTAGTCCAGTTGTAACTTTGAACAGTTGATAAATGAAGGGTTATAATTTGAGGACTACTACTGTCTATACGCTAAGAAGAATTTAACTTCCAACTCAACTTTCTCATAAATTTCGAGATTAACATCCTCAGTTTTTTTTTCCTTTTTCTCTTTCTTTATTCTACCCCGAGGATTTGTCTCCTAACCCAACATGGATGTTGATTATATTAAGAGTTATACACTTGAGATAAAATCTCTCCATAGATCACCCTTAGGATCAATTTTCTCATTTTTTTCCCCCTAGAGCATAGAGAAGACTAATCGTGTGTTCTGTTAAAATATTAAGAATCAATCCCAGATTTTTCCTGGTCCTGATTTAATCCTAAATCAGCTTAAAAAAGATGGGGATTAAGCAAATTCTTATTTCTTTGTCCCATGTTCTAATGTTGGGGCAGGCTTCAGGAACAAATTAAAAATCTTTTCCTTTCCAGCTGTAATAACTGTTAGATTATTCCAGTAATCAAAAAAACCCCCCACTTTTCCACACCTTACTTACACACATCCTCCTAGTAACAGATGGCTATCCCTGGCTTGGAAACCCTCGGTTTCCAGGGTGAAAAAAATGCCAAACATATTACAATCCTATCAGTGCTTATAAGAAAAATATGAGACAGTTCCAGATAGCCCCAAGTGGGAGGTTTTTCAGACACTGCATAAGAAGACAAATGGGTTGGATGGCATTTTTAAAGAAACCCTACGTATTCTTTTCTAGATTTTCTGGGGTACAATCAAGAGATAATTTCTGGGGAATACCTCAGAGGTCATTATGATGCCCTTAAATCACTGATAATACAGGTTAAGGTTACCCTAACTGTTTTCTGCAAGCCTTCAAGAATTCGTCCTCTGGGGTTCCTTAGTTCCTAATGCTACTTCTGTAAACTGGTTTGATTTTCCCAAAGATATTTCAGACAATTTAGACCAGCAGCGAGGACGTTACCTCTAAATTAGAAGGCCATCTATACATTCTTAACAGCCACTTCTGAACTAAAGCCCAGTTGGAAAAGTGGCTTTTTTTTGCATTTGTTACACAAACACAAAAAAGCCTATATTTGAATAGGTTTTGAATCTGAACATGATATGATAGCACTGTTCCAATATTTGAGGGGTTCCTACAAAGACAAGGGGCTCAAACTATTTACCAAAGGACTAAAATGGTTTTCAGGCAATGGCTGGAAACTAACCAAGGAGAGAAGCAACCTAGAACTAAGGAGAAATTTTCCATCAGGAAGAGCAATCAAGCAATGGAATAGCTTGCCTTCAGAAGTTGTGGGTCCTCCATCACTGGAGGCTTTCAAAAAGACACTGGATAACCATTTGTCTGAAATGGCATAGGGTCTTCTGCTTGAGCAGGGGGTTGGACTAGAAGACCTCCAAGGCCCCTTCTAACTCTATTATTCTATGTTCTATGGAGCATAGTTTCATCAGTCTAAACGCCAGTGCTGGTTCCTTTCCTACATTCCATCGGATTCTTTTAAAATTATATGCATATACGCCTCTCTGGGTGTGTAAGTTGCAGTTGCAAATGTTCCTTGGATTGCAATGAGTTCATGCTCATTGCTGGAAATGAAGTCACAATAGACCAAGCAAAGGAATGGAGCACAAAGACCTTCCCTCGCTCCTCCTCCTCCTCCTCCATCCGACTTTAATAGGTTTAGGTCTTGTGATGATTCCTAACAGCTGCACCAACTATCACCCTGATCATATTGCTCTGAGCTTCGTTTCACAGTGAACTGATTGGGAGGTGTGGGAAGGATGGATTTGGCAACCAAAATGTTGCTTTGGACTCCAAACCATAAATGAGCTCAGATGGGGAAAAACGAGGTGGAAGGGGAGGAAATAAACTTGGATGGAACTCATCCTGTGCTTTTTCCCCCCTCTCTCCCTAAGTTAGACATACACAAAACCATTGATTAGATCCAGTCATGGGACATATGCAGGTCTCAGAGATGCTCACACTAAACCACATCTTAAGGCCTTTGGTCCCTAATCTATGCATCTACAGCAAAGATGCCCAACTGAAGCCCTAGGGATGCATTTGGCTTCCAGAAGCTTTGGGTGCAGCTCACAAAAGTTGTTTAGCTCATTGCTGTTTTGAATGTGATCAAAGGAGAGTGACGTGGCGCAGGAGAATATGAACACTGCTTAGTTCGTGCAATCACTCTGTGTCATTATTCTTTTTAGAAAGGTGGATAGGAAATAGATAAGCTAAGAGGAAGACAAGAATTCAAGAAACCAAAAAATTGCATTTATAAGGTCTTGCTTTCCTCTTTATCTCTGGTCTACCATCCCTTTTAGAGCAGAGGTCCCCAACCTTTTGTGCACCAGAGACCAGTTCAATGGAGAGAGGGTGTGTGGTTTTGTGTACTGCCTGCATCTCATGGATGGGGCTTTGCTTGTTTGTGCAGACCGATTGCTGACATTCCGTGGCCCGATACTGGTCCACAGACCGGGGGTTGGGGACCCCTGTTTTAGAGGGATGCTTCTGGATACTCTCAAACTGGAAATGTTATGGAAACAATTGGATTTATTGAGATAATTTATCCATTATGTCACCTATTGCTTTATCTATGATGAAATTGAAAGAAACTCTGATTTTAAACCAACTTAGGGCCTAAGATTATGAACAACTGAGCTATCTCCTTGTAAACCTATTTCCAACTGTGGAGTCATTGGTGAAATTCAACCCCTGGATTTATGGAAAGAGGAAGGTCTTAAAATCCTTTGAGATATTTTACATTTGGCCCAAGGGGAACCTCACACGGTGTTCTCTTAAGGCCACCTTCCTTGAAAGTACAACACTAGTTCTCTAGAGAAGAAACACAACATAGAAGTCCACATCTGAAACCAGAGCCTGGAAGATCAATCCTTCTTTGACTTGCTTCTGGAGAAGAGGGATTCTCAAAAGGCAATGCTTAGCTGAAGGAAGGGACTGAACTATCTGAATCAACTCATTTGATCATCTTCCATGTTCTGGTGTAACAAATAGCTTTATAATAAGCCTGTATCTCGAGTTGTGGAGCAAGCTCCCTCTACAGTTTTTAAGGTGCATTGACATTTAGGTTGTCGTGCGCAGTAACGTTCCTATCACTGCAGTTGTGGCACAAATCCCTGATTTTGGGGACATTACTGCAACACTGTGGGGGGTGGGGATAAAATATAGCTTTGTCCTGGGACTCATTGTTCTTGGCAGAGAAGACAATCCTGAATCATGGTTGCATTAAGGATTCTTTTTTTCTTCTTCTTCTTCCGAAATAGAAACATTCCAGGCCGGTGACAACAGACAAGTTTTCAGAAAAGCCACTTAGATTTGTTCTTCTAATGCGCCAAAGCATTTAAACCAGACCATATCCAACCAACCCACTTCTGACGACTTCGATTGCAAGAATGGTGGATTTAGGCCAAACCTGAACACAAGACTGTGGTGTTTTTCTGTCCCCTTCATCTTTTCTTGTAGTGCGCAATGTGTCAGTAACATTTCTGTGGGTCAACAGTTCCAAAGATCAGGCATCTGTTTGCATTACTGTATCTGCGTCCTTTCATTTCCAACGCAGTCATTCTAAACTCCATGTGATGTTGATGTTTTACTGTACAGACTATACTATACAATGTCTTGGAAAAGGAAAACAAACTCTGGATGATCCTGTTTCAGCACAGTTATGCAATTGAAGGACCAATTTTTTTCTGAATACCCCCATTCTTTATCTCTTTATACACAGAGGTCCACAATTATTATATACTGTACATGCGTGTTTCAGACAGAAGATTTCTGAAAGGCATGCTGGCTGGGCAACCAAACCATTTTCTCATTGCTTTATCCAAAGTTAAATATTAATCAATGAATGCCATTGGCTGACTTTGAGCCAATCACCAGGAGACGGTGAGTTCTAGTCCCGCCTTAGGCATGAAAGCTGGCTGGCTGACTTTGGGCCAATCACCAGGAGACGGTGAGTTCTAATCTTGCCTTAGGCATGAAAGTTGGCTGAGTGACCTTGGGCCAATCACCTCTCTAAGGCCAACCTACCCCACAGGGTTATTGATGTGGAGAAAGAGGAGGCGGAAGGTCTGTTAGGTACGTTTGCAGTCTTGATTTATTTATAAAAATAATAAAGACAGGATAAAAATTTAAAACTCTTAAAAAAAAAGGCAGCAACTGTTCATAGAATAGGAAAGTCTATAAATAATGAACCTTCTAAATACTTTTCAGGCTTTTTTTTTTTTACTGTGGGGGGTCTTTCTCCCTCACTGTGGGCTACATGTGCCCTGCACTGACTTTCTTATAACTTGTGATTTGAAGAAACAGAAGGAAGCTTATGCATCTGCAGCTAGGTGTTTGTGTAGGTGTGGAATTCCTTCCTCCTGGAGGTTTAAGGGAGCTGAGGGACCCAGGTGACATCATGAGACTCACCAAAGGAACTCAGGTCGCTAGGATAAACGCAAGGTGACATCAGCCACCAGATGTTGAAGACTGAGGACAGCTTTGTGGACCAACCTTTTCAAGAGCTGGCACAGAATAAACATCACCTCTGCTAATGCTAGCTAAACCTCTTCAATAACATTTCCTTCACACACACACACACACACACACACACACACACACACACAACGGCCCCTCCTTGCTACCCATCTAACCAGCTTAAAGAACTGTTTATGCACAGTCCGTTCTTGTCCAGTGGCTGTTCTCATTTCCCAAAAATGTTTTCCCTCCAGCCTGCCTGAAAATAGATGGTTTCTCCTAGAGTGATGAGGGCTAATTGTGGCTCTCCTTGCCAAAACACCTTTGCAAAAACCTGGCCGTGGGTTTGCATGCTGATGGACCTTTCTGAAGCCGGGCAAAACCTCAATACGGAGATGATGTAGGTGCAGTACCTACCACAAGAAAAGAATGGAGTTAAATTAAGTCTACATCAGGTGCTAAAAACCAGGTCCATACATGACATCTCCCCCCACCCACCCAATGCAGACACCTGGCCATTTTACAAAAGCATAGTTTGGAAGCAGCTAGAGCTGTAGTTCACATACATGGCACATACTTAGAGCCATCAATGTCTCCCACTCTGCTGTGCTTTGAGTTTCAGCAATATTAACCCAAGTCATGGTAAGGGAATTTATATATATATATATAAACCCACCAAGCTTGGACATTTCTCTATTATTCTTTCTTTGGAAACATAAATACATCCTTGCACATCTACACACCAGAAGTGAAGTAATGCAGGCTTAAATCTCAGGATGGTCTCACTTAATGTGGGACTATCAGTAGCATCCCTAAAAGGTAAAAATTGTAGGCAGTATTTATGGAAAATATTTCCAGGAGCCTGGGAAACTTTATAGTGCCTCCACTGGAGGGGTGGGGTGGGTAGTTTCCCACTGGTGAAAATTCCCTTCCCATCCTGGATTTTTTTTTTCTGTCCTTCAAGGCTTCATGGTACACTATTAGCATCTTCTTGTTCTCTCCAGGCATCTAAAAGCTGACTTTTGAAAGCAAACAGAAAAACAGTGATAGTACCCTCTGGATTTCATCTTTTATAACCTCTCATTGAAGAAGTTCAGACCAACTCAGAGGACATCAAATTGCAGCTCAGAGGGATGACAAAGAGCAAGGGTTTGGATGCACTTATGCAATGGTGTAGAATTGCTGCAGCAGATTTAGGAGGCTATGATGTTGCCTTGGGAAAGTGCTCCCAGTTTACAAGCTATGTGTCTGGCACAAGCAACCAGACCCACTCATGAAAGGTCTAAGTCAGCAACTTTATTATTTTCTACCTATAGTACAAGAATCTCCCCAGACTGTTTGCCTTCCCCTAAGAACAACCAGATTAGGTTTCATAGGATTTATGGGAGGGGGAGTCGTGCCTATTCCTTTTGTGACTGCACAAGGACTCAAGGCTTGTTTCCCACTTGACTCCTCCTTCTTGGCTAGCTGGGAGTTTCCCAACACTAAGGCAGAAATGTAGAGCCAATCAACTGTTTCAAACAGAATTTTCATATTTCTTCCTCTTTATTTAAGAATTCTCTTCTGTCCCCTCCCATTTACAAAAATAAAACAGCTATAGGCATATGAATGAATATGGTTTTAGGCCAATCACATATATGACAATGCAGGAGGAATATATTACTACTCACTCTAACTTTTGACCAGAAGCAACTCTAAATATTCGTATATAACTTTCTATTAAATATTATAAAGAAGAATATAGAAATGAATTTGAATTAATATAAAATAAGGAGGAATAAAGACAAAGAAAGAAATCAAAGAGCAGGCAAAAAGTCCAAGAAAAGAAAAACAGTTGAAGAAAAAGAGCGAGTATAATTGCATTGACTGCTATGCCATCCACCCTAAAAAGGGTGAATTAACAATATAGCACAGACCCAGTTGATTTATTTCACAAATATTTATTCATTTATAACAGGAGAATGTTGTTGGAGTCGGTAGTTCTGATTCATTTGTACTATGTGGTTAGCTGACAAAGGTTTTGGAATCCTAGTGGGTAGGGGAAAAAAACCCACAACAGAGTGAAATGCATCTCTTCAAATATTGTATTGCAAAGCACTCACCAGATGTATCTCAGTAACCCATCTTTAAATATCCTTGGAAAACATTAAACCTCTTTCCATTATCAGCATAATCACTTCAGAATCCTCATCAAGTTTTAATGATGTGAGCTTGGACAGTGTGCAGTGCCCCGGTGTGCAAGCATGAGCAAAAACAGGCAGAAATGAAAATAAATGAGGGTTCAAAATGAGGGATGTGCTGTTGGTCACAGGTATTTCTGAAAAACTCTGGAGCATTTTCTCTGGCATTTAGATGAGTCCCCTTGTGAGATAAGGAGGATTTTAGAAACCATCAAGAGCTCAAATGTAGATAAGTAAATGAGAAGACATATTCATTTAGATAGACAGTTTTACTCTTCCATCTTAAATGCAGATAATGCAATTTCCATGGAAAACCTACATTCAGAGATGCCATTTGGAATAAAACTTTCTCTCGCCACAGGTCGCCCCGTGTCTTAATGTGATGCTTTTCTGGTTTCCTTTCCTTGGAGAGCCTATAGTTCAAAGCTCTCTAGCTTTGAACAACACACTTTAAGAAAGACACAAATAAATCAGAATGCTTTAGGAGAGAGCAAAAAAGAAAGACCGTGGTACAAAACCCAAACCCCATGTGGGAAGGCTGAAGGAATATGAGAAGTGTAACATAAGAAGGGGAAACAAAAGGTACACATTTCATAATATCTGAAGGGCTGTCAAAAACAGGAAGACATAATGTACTTCCCACATGAAGGTCTAAAGTTCAGGTTTAAAGACAATGGCTTGCTCAGCAGGGAAGGGATAGACTTTGGACCATGAAGATAAACTCTCCCCTCATTACATCACTTCTTAAAAGAACAGAGGTCCTACCTAAAGATCTCCATGCAAAAACTGATAGAGTCTTATCTGGTGGAGATGCTATAGCTCATCATTTGTGTCATCAGCCATGGAATGTGGATATATATAGTCTACAAAATTGTCTTAAAATTTAATATCTAAGCTCCTCTCCGGTAAACCATGAATGTCTCCTAGAAACGGGTGAAGGGATCCAACCTTTTCTCTCTTCTGCAATATTCAGGGGAAACCCATTTCAAGAGGTTACAACCACTTGAAATCTCTGAAAAAAAATATGCCCACAATGTCCTCCAAATGGTAGAAGAAGACAGAATATCATATTTTGGGAAAATCTGACTCTGATTCTAATCTCAGTAAAGATCTCACCAGAATTCCCATGGACCAGAAAAATGTAATCAGAATCTTCAACTTGTTTTAATAATGCTTCACAGATTGAATGGGAGATGGAATATGCAGTCTGGGGAGAAGTTAATTCGACAGATTGTGTATTTAGGCTGTGCCAGTCCTTTGAAAGAAGTGTTTTACAACACACCTAGTACAGAAAAAAGAACTACATCTTCTCCACTTGTTCCAGCACCCAGTATTCATGTTGAGCAAGAAAGTTCCATTGTCTTGACTCATATTTTCTAATCTTGTCAGTCGTCATTTCTGCCATTCTCCAAAGTGCTGAAATATTGGAATCAAGAATCAAATTGCCATTGAGGAAGATCTAGTGATATTTGGGTGGATCACTACTTCTACTTGTTACCCAAACATAAGCCCACCATCAGCAACCAACTGAAGCAGGAGATGTCTTAGCAATGTCCTGTTTCCTAACCAGGCTGCTGGAAAAAACTGTGGAGTATCTGATATGAATTACCTACCCACATTTTAAATTGGAGATCTCTTGTCAGCTCTAACACTACTCCACTACAAGCCCCAGAGATGGTTTTCAAAAGGCAACTGGACTTATTTCTTTGGGGTTTTTTTTCCCTTGAAGATATTTCACTTCTCATTCAAGAAGCTTCTTCAGTTCAGATGAGAAGCAAAATGTCTTCAGGGAAAAAACAAAGAAAAGTCCAGTTGCCTTTTGAAAAGCAACTTTGGGACACCCATGACCTGGATGGCTGAGAATCTTCATTGACATGCCAGTACATGCTGATCCTAGAACTCAAGGCAGTGTTTCTCAACCTTGACAATTTTAAGGCTGTGGAATTCTGGGAGTTGAAGTCCACATGCCTTAAAATTGTCAAGGTTGAGAAACACTGACTCAAGGTATAAACGGATTTTATAATATATGGCACAGTTCTGAAACAAGGAGTGAAAACAGGAAATTACTCATCATACTATGAGAAGGAAAAAGTTTCCCTAAAGCAAACAGAATTGATACCAAAGCCTGGAAAATTAAATAAATCAGCCAAGAATTAAGTTGGCTCCTATAACTCTGAGATCTCTGCAATCACTGATGGAAGACAGTGACAGAGAAGATGAATTTGAGTAACTTTACTTAGTGAGTAGATATTTATTTATTTTTATAGTATTTATTTATCAAACATCTATACCAATTCTCCCACTAAATACAATTGAATTTAAATTCATACGTCTTCTAGGATTTACCCAAGCAAATAGAAGCAAGCCATGTTTTCATACTTGCATATATCCATATTGTTTTGTAATTCTGTGTACTTTTTGTTCAGGGGTTTGCCCTTCTAGGACGTATTACTACTGGTTACACCCACCAGTGATTAGAATCCTGATTGTGTCTTCTTGCAAACTCCAATACACTCACTGTCCTACAAGATCCTTGCTCTTCTAAGAACACAAGAAGTTCCTCTGGAGTGGATCTAGTTAACTCAATATTGAAGATTTTTTTTATGGGTTTCACGTATCACATTATCTAAACCACATTGAATTTTGTTCAGGTTCGGCTTTTTGTCCAATGTGCAAACCCAGTACAAAACCTGAGAAATCGAACAAATTATGGTTTAACAAACCACCAATGAACTTAGCCACTGCCTCTCAAGAGTATTCTAGCAATCACGGCTGTCTCACCACAGCCAACTTGCCATGGCCACTTTGTTGTGGTCAACCCACCACTGCCATCTCGCTGCTGCCAACTCACCACGGCCAACTCGCCATGGACAATTCCACCCGGGATAACTCAATGTGATAAATGTTATCCACCACTGTTTCTTTGACATTATTTCCAACTTTTTTCTCAATGGAAATAATGGCAAAGGAACAGCAGCGGATAAAATTTACCACACTGAATTATCCTGCATGGAATTTTCACATGGCAAGTTGTCCCACGGTGAGTTGGCCATAGTGAGATGGCCACGGCAAGTGGTCCCATTCTGTTCTCAGAGATGCCAAAGACTGAAGATGAAGTCTTTTTAAATCAAGTCAACCTGACTTGAGGATTAAGCTGTGATAAATGACATAGAGGGCAATCTTGTTCTTAGCAATAACATGACGCTGGTGGCTTGCTCTTCCATGTTCCTTATTTGTTTGCTATTGCAGATCTCTCTTCTGTTGCTTTTGGCTTCCTCACTAGGCAACAATGCATTCTTCTTTTCAGCTGAAGGTGAATATTGTTTCTCCTTAGATTAGCAGTGGAGGCTGAAGAAAACACATTAGGAAGGTATTTCCTTTTTCTTAGCCAACAGGAAGGAATGGAGCAGTGGGGCCAATACCTTCTTTCCACACATCATAATGCTCCATTTGAGAGTGAAGTGGTCACTGATTATATTAGGAAAGGTTTTATGGCCATAAACCATCATTGTCTTTTCCTCCCTGATGGTGAGCTCTGGCAAAAATAGGCCTGCTCTGGATAGGGCTCATCAAACAGACAGGAGGATCTAAAGCAAAATCTACAAGCAGGAAATGAGATCTTCAGCTGAAATGTTCCTCCAGGGAGATGAAGAAGGCAGGTGATGTTCTAACCCAGCGGTTCTCAACCTATGGGTCACGACCCCATTTGGGGTCGATCAACTGTTTTGCGGGGGTCGCCGGACACCGTGGTCTGCCATTTTGGGGGGGGTTTGTCGCGCACGCTGCGCGTGCATGGTTCGGGCCATCGCGCGTGTGCTGCGCATGCGCAGATCGGCCCGTCGTGGTCCGCCATTTTGTTTTTTGGTTTTTTGTCGCACGCGCGCCATGCATGCGCGGTTCAGGTCATCGCGTGCGTGCCACGCATGCGTGGATTGGCCCGTCGCGGTCCGCCATTTTGTTTTTTGGGGTTTTTTTGTTTTTTTTTCGTCGCGCGCGCCGCACATGCGCGGATCGGCCCGTCGCGCGTGTGCGCACACACGGGTCGGGGTCATGCCACGCATGGGCGGCGCAAGTGGGGTCTCAACCTGAAAAAGGTTGAGAACCACTGTTCTAACCTCAAAAACAGGAGGAAGAACAAAGTTAAAGGAAAAGAAGTAAAAGGTTAGGGGAAAAAATAAACGTGGAATCTGGGTGAGCATCATCAAATATGATGATAGCAGCGTTCCAATATCTCAGGGGCTGCCCTAAAGAAGAAGGAGTCAAGCTCTTCTCCAAAGCACCTGAAGGCAGGAAAAGAAGCAATGGATGGAAACTAATCAAGGAGAGAAGCAACCTAGAACTAAGGAGAAACTTCCTGACAGTTAGAACAATTAACCGGTGGAACAACCTGCCTCCAGAAGCGGTGAATGCTCCAACACTGGAAGTTTTTAAGAAGAGATTGGACAGCCATTTGTCTAAAAATGGTATAGGGTTTCCTGCCTGAGCAGGGGGCTGGACTAAAAGACCTCCAAGGTCCCTTCCAACTCTATTATTCTATTCTATTCTAAATAGCAAGTGAGGGAATTGTTAGGACGGATGGAAAGGATGAGTGTCCAGCCAAGTTGGTAGAGTTATCCTTTTCCTCAGTTATTTGAGGGACAGGTTCACATTATGAGCCCTTACATGGGATAAAGTGACATCATAGACAGAATTTTTCTGCAGGCTGCCTCAAGGTACATACTGAGAGGTGATAGATTTCAGGGTTGGTACCAGATCTGAGGAGGCCAATCCAACTTGGTCAAGCTGTTTTGTGCCGCTGGGCTCCCCTTTAGTATATTAGATGATTGTGCACTGCACCAATTTACATTTCAGGTAGGGTAGCCCATTTCTGGATGTTCTCCAGGTTGATGGTCCAAACATTTCCCTTTAGGAAGAAGCATCATTCATCTACGACAAGGTTTCTCTTATTTTTTTTAACAAGAAGAGGAAGTGTTATGCCTCTCTGTCTGACTGGGAGTGGTACAATCCTTTCTACCTTCTCCCAAGTTTTTATTCATTCCCGTTCCACCTCTTACCTCCATCCACAACTTTGCATCAGTGGAAACAAGGTCGGTGGTTTATTTTTCCCTTATTTCCACATATTTCTATGTATTTGATGTACCACAAAGTTGCAAAACAACAATTTTTAGCTTTTCCAGCAATGGAAGAGTTTCTTCTTATGCGCAATACTTGGCAATGGACCTTCTCTCCCACCCCACTATCCCACTATCTATCCTGGTTGTGTTTTTCTTCTTCATTGTGTCTAAGTTGGCATTTTGATTGAAGCCCAGTTTTCACATTATATGCAGCTCTGAATAATAAAATTAAAAAACGGGAATAAGCAGTTACCTCAAAATGCTATTGCGCAGTGCCAAACGAGGGACATGTGGACATATGGAGTTCATCACCAATAAGAAAAGAGACATTCAACAGAATAGCAAGTGTGCCGAGTCAATGAATATGCACACATGCTGGCAGCATTTCCTGAGTTAAGGTATTGCTTTACATGACTCGTAAACTGTTTTTGTGATTTCTCCTGAGTTCCATCCTCCTTTATTCGCAGCTGTTTAATTTGCTGACCTGAGTTTCACTGTCATTTTAATAGCTGGCTGCAATTAACAGCCTGCATGCAAGAAATCGAAGCTTTCAAGAAAATCTCTTCAAAGGACTGCTGCACAGACTTGAGCTGCAGACAAAATGTGTCTCTCTCTCTGTGTGTGTGTATGAGTGTATGATGGTTCAGCAGTTACAGACATTGAGCTTGTCAGCTGGAAGACTGTTAACCTGGGTTCAAGACCCGAATGCTGCATGATGGGGTGAGCTCCCATCCTTGGCTCAGCTCCCGCCTACCCAGCAATTCAACAGCATGAAAATGCAAGTGGATAAATAGGTACCACTTTGGTGGGAAGGTAACAGTGTTCCTTTTTTCGCCACATGCTCTGCTGGCTCCATCAGCTGAGAAATGGAGATGAACATATGACTTAAAATTTTAAATAGACAGGGTGTCTTGACTTACGATGGAAAATACCTCTTGACAAAGTAAAACAATTCAGCTTTGAAAGCAAATTTGGAAGTCTTAACATATATGAACGGGTTTGGAAACTGGACCACAGAGAGTACCACAAATGGGCTGCTTAATTTCTCTTCTCCTGAATGAACCCAAGTCACAAGTATGCCCCACACAGCTTGCTTGGCTCTTGTTTTCCTCTGATGTACCATTAATCTGGAATGCATAATAATGCCCGTTTAGAAATCTATTGGAAAGCTGATGGAGAGAGAGACGTTCCCCACGCGCTGTTAGCCTGTTGCTGCTGACCAGACACAATACTGCTTTCCCTTCCAGGAAATCCTTGTCAACCTCATTCTAAATCCATGCCTCAATGTATTAAGAAGATTCCTAATCAGCTATTGTGAAGTTATGATGGCAAGTCGTCTTCATTTTGACAGGAGTCAAAATTACACATTCTTGTCCTTGTTTTATTTTCAGACATAATTTTTCCTCCGCCGGCTGCCAGAATTTGTACGAGGCTAAGCCAACAGCAATGCTGTAATTACAATTCATTGTAAAACAGCTTTTCTTAATCACAAAATGTGCCTGGTGAACCATTATTGATTAAAAATTATTGCATATGTCGAAGCCAAGCTGTGATGTATTGTTTGGGCTCTGGAAAAAATCAAGCAGCTCTTGTGGACCAGTACACACACACAGAGAGAAATAAGTAGAAAACATGTTTTTCCCTCTTATATCTTTGCGATTTTTCTTATGATTACAATTATTTGCGGTATTGTCAACCTACATTTATCTATAGCTCTTATCAAAGTGCTGGCAAATTGCAACGCTCAAGGAGCTGTGCTAGAAAATAACATCTGACATTTAGCTCTTGCAGTGTTGGAAATCAAAGACCTGAATTTATTTGGGAATACTTTTAACCCAAAGCCACTTAAATCAAGCATCGTGGTGTTAGTAATTTGTGGATTCTTTAACCATTGTTCGTTGATTAACCCACCATTGCACAACCTGCTAAGCTAAGTCCCATGGTTTGCAAAGTACTTTAGTTGGAAACACTCAACACAAAACACTCAACTGAAACCAAACCTAACACTTCTTTGCTTAGTGTACAATCAAGGGTAGGTTGCAGACAATGATCAGAGAGTTCTCTTTGCAGAGTTATCTCAACAAATACAGAGGAAGATATATTTCTTGGAATCATCTGCTATTAGAATGTTTATGGAGACATGCAGGAGAAGATGCCTTAACCAGGAAAGCCAGCTGGGTGACTTTGGGCCAATCACCAGAAGACTGTGAGTTCT
>JARGCV010000096.1:0-2500 GCA_034064705.1 Bothrops alternatus | reverse complement strand
TGACGACATCTGCAGGAATTTCTCCTTTAATAAATGTTTGAGGAAAGGATCATACTCAGCAGACTGTCTTCATTTGCTCTAAGGGTAACAGTTCAGTTAGGTGAGTCTGGAGAATTCAGGAAGGTCAAGCAGTCAAAATAGTCCGGTATGTCATATCTCAAATAAGATGACTTTGGATAGTCCGGTATGTGTCCCTTGATTCATTCACACGGATCACAGATGAACTCCAAAGGATTCTTTGCTCAGACTGATTGATTGTTCTTACGTTAAATATTCAGATCATTTTAAACAGACAGAATCTCGAAGTTATCTGAAACAAAGTAATTCAGAATAATGAGATTATATTTGAAAGCTAGTATGGTCTAACGGTTAAGGCACCATGCTAGAAAGTGGGAGACTGTGAGTTCTAGTCCTACCTTGGGTATGAAAGCTGACTGGGTGACGTTGGGCCAATCACCAGGAGACTGTGAGTTCTAGTCCTTCCTTGGGTATGAAAGCCATCTGGGTGACTTTGGGCCAATCACCAGGAGACTGTGAGTTCTAGTCCTACCTTAGGTGTGAAAGCTGGCTGGGTGACGTTGGGCCAATCACCAGGAGACTGTGAGTTCTAATCCTACCTTAGGTGTGAAAGCCATCTTGGGTAACTTTGGGTCAATCACCAAGAGATTGTGAGTTCTAGTCTCACTTTAGGCGTGAAAGCCATCTGGGTGACTTTGGGCTAATCACCAGGAGACTGTGAGTTCTAGTCCTACCTTGGGTATGAAAGCCATCTGGGTGACTTTGGGCCAATCACCAGGAGACTGTGAGTTCTATTCCCACCTTGGGTATGAAAGCCGGCTGGGTGACTTTGAGCCAATCATCCATGTTCTACATGATCTTTCTCCAACCTGATTCCCTTTAAGATTATGGAATTGAAACTCCAAGACTTTGGAAATGCTCACTGCGCTTCTTTCCCAATACTTTTAGGAGATGGTTGGCTACATATAGTGGATCTGAGCAGCATCAGTCAACCACAATCAACTCAGCCCGGCCTTCAGTACTGAAATATCCCATGTCACAGTAGAAAGAGGATTGAGAGGAAAAAAGAATCAGGGCATGGCTGCCAAGGTTTCCCCTCCTCTATATAAGAACCGCTATGTCTGAGCTGAAGGCTGGTTTATGTTCGTTCTGCTACTTGCAGCTCCACTAAGGCAGGTTGCCTGACCTGCCAAACCAGCCAGGGGAAAATTGGCACAGCCGGTGGCATATCCAAAGCACATCCGGAGGAGGGCATAAACAGCAAAATCTTACTAGACATGGGAGCCAAGAGAAGGCTTTGTCCAAGTGTCTGAAACAAGGAGAACCTTTTTTAGAACAAAGATCATATGCGGTGTAGGGTAGGTGAAGCTGCAAATGCCCCACTTAGCAATTAGACTTTCTGGAAGAGCTGAAGCGGAATTTCAACCTGCAGGAACAGATCCTCCGGAGGGGTCCTTGGTGCTCTCTGAGCTTGATGGTTTTCTTGCAGGCATCTCGTTACTCGGCAACCTCGCCTGGCGCCATTTGCTTTGGGGGAAAACACAGAATCTATTGCATTACAGCACAGGCCCCCAACCTTTTGGGCACCAGGGGCCGGTTCTGTGAAGAGAGGTTTTTCCATGAACCAGAAAGTGTATGGTTTTGTGTGCTGCCTGCATCCTGTGGTTCAGGCTTTGCTTGTTTGTGTGGACCGGTCGCTGGCATGCCGCAGCCCGGTACTGGTCCACGGACTGGGGGTTGAGGACCCTGCATTACAGGATGAAATAGGCAGAACTGACATGAAAAAGGACCATGAACCCCTGGAGCTGAAAGGATGGAAAGAGATGAAACCCAAATATCCCCTTTTTTGGGATGTTTAGAGCCAAAGGAGGAGAGGCTCTACTAGAATCTTCCTGCTTTCCCCCCGTAATTCCATAAATATGTTAACTACAGCCAGACCTCGACTCACAATCACAGCACAGCTCAAAATTCCACTGCTAAGCAAGGCAGTTGTTAAGTGAGCTTTGCCCCATTTTATGACCCCTTTTTCGCAGTTATTAAATGAATCACTTCCGTTGTTGAGTCATGTGGCCATTAAGCAAATCTGGCTTCCCGCATTGACTTTGCTTGTCGGAAGTCAACTGGGGATCACGTGTAGCCAAGGAAAGTGTAATTTCAAATGATCACTAAATGAATGGTTGTAAGTTGAGGACTACCTGTCTCTCTCTCTCTCTCTCTCTCTCTCTCTCTCCCCTCTCCCCCTCTCTCTCTCCCTCTCCCCTCTCCTCTCTCCCCTCTCTCCCTCTCCTCTCTCCCTCTCTCCTCTCTCCTCTCTCTCTCTCTCTCCCCCTCTCTCCTCTCCTCCCCCTCTCCCCCTCTCTCTCCCCCTCTCCTCTCTCCCCCTCTCCTCTCTCTCCTCCTCTCTCCTCTCTCCCTCTCTCCTCTCTCCTCTCTCCTCTCTCTCTCCCCTCTCTCTCCCCTCTCTCCCCCTCTCCTCCCCCTC